>JACRUU010000025.1:4746650-4776650 GCA_030449085.1 Kryptopterus vitreolus | reverse complement strand
ACAAAACAAAAAAAAAACAACCCGATCTCACAGTTCTTTGTTGCTCGCTATTAAAACCCAGGAAGGAGAAAATGAAGTGGGTCTGTGTGTCACCGAGGGCTCGGTGTATCCTCGCAGCGCTCTTTTTACATTCTTCTCTCGGATGCTCGGAAATCAGATGCCCTGTGAACATTCTCTCCACGAAAGCCGGCAGCTGCTGAACGCTGAACTAAAAGCCTCGCCTTCGGCGGCGTTTCACAAACTTGCCGAGTCGTGTCTATTCTCACAGGCGCTGCTTCAAGCCGCAGTTTATTTTCCCGCCGGTTTGAAGCCTGTCCTTCACTGTTAGGAGACAGACCTCACTCGGATCCTCTCGGTGTCTCTCGGCCGTGTTTAGCCTGGCGCGCTGACAGATGTCACAGTATTCATGAATATGTGGGGTTCACTCAGTGTCCACGGGCCTTTGATCCTCGTTTCAAAAGAGACGTCTCTCGGCGGCGCTCGTCGACTCGCTGCACATTTGCTGCCGCAACCTGTTTGTTTTCCCGATGAGGAACGTCTGTGTGTCGCACGCGAAAAACACCAGGGCAACGACGCCGGATGGAATTAGCATCCTGTCGCAGCTCATTGTCCATCACACACTCACGAAGCCTGTTGGATCACCGAAGTACAAACAGTTGCCTTAATGTTTTTGTTTGTTTGTTTCCCTGTCTCTGGTAAAAAAAATAAAAATAAATAAAAAATACCCGGCTCCATTGACTGCAGTCTTTTACAGACGACTGATAAACAAGAAACCAATCGCAATATATATATTTTATTATTATGCCCTACATTTTCTTTTTTCAGCAGGATTATTCTCTTCTGTTTTAGTCTGTTTTTGTCCAATCGGATTTCAGCATTTTGTCACATGTTGCTAAAGCTCCCATGAGGTCACCCATGAGGTGTAACATGTTTGAAGACTTGGTTTATGACTCCGAGGTCCTATAGCAGGTGTAGCATAACATTAACAAATAACATTTTTAGGTCCTTTGACTGTTTGGTCAAACTAGTCACAGTTGTTTTTGTTTTTTTTCCATTTATTTTTTTACGCCCGGATGCCCTTTCTAATGCCACCCTCCACATTTATCTGGGTTTGGGACTGGCAAAGGCCTTTATTTGTCAAATACACATACAGCACAGTGAAATACCTTGTTTTTGAAGCTGGGGTCAGCCATGATACAGCGCCCCCTGGAGCACACAGGGGGTTAAAGGCCTTGCTCAAGAGTGGCAACTTCGCCATACCAGGGATCAAGGACCAAAACATTGTAGGTTTGAGTCCCATTAGTGGGCCCTTGACACAATTTTTACCTCCGTTTTAAAACCCCAGGAAAACGCTAACGCGCAGAAATGAGGTGGAGGTGGTAAAGCCCAGTGGTTAAGGTGTTGGACTCTGGACCAGAAGATCACGGGTTCAAACCCCACCACCACCACCAAGCTGCCCTAGTGGGCCCTTGAGCAAGGCCCTTAACACTAGTTCCCAAGCTTACAAGACCCATGAACTTTGAGCACCAACTCCACACCAAGATCTGTCCACACCAATCCCCTGCTGCCACCCGGACTCCCTGCCAACCCCCAGTTTTTGCCTTAAGCTGTCATCCGCCTGCCAAGGCCCTGAACAAGGCCCTTAACCCTACCAATTGCTCATGGACCCCCCGTTGTAACCTGGTCGCAGTCGCTGCTACGCCGGCAGAAAGGATAAGCCCAATGCGTCTGCCAAATGATTAAATGCCGCAAATGTAAATGTAAATGTAAATGATGTACAGAAATCACAGGGTGATTTGATCAGGTTACTCTGGTCTGATGGCAATTCAACATGTCTCCTTTCGCTGTAGCCACGGCTGCACTGCACACACATGTACATCAACACCTGCTAGAGCTGTGGCTACAGTGAAAGGAGACGTGTTTCATTGTGTCTATTTGGTTTCTTGCTTTAGTAACGAGCTCTGTGATGCAGCGCGTTATAGCGCATTATAAAAGCAAAGGTTGCTAAGATATTACATTATGTGGCAGACACGCTTATCCAGAGCAACTTACAAATGAAGGACCTTGCTCAAGGGCCCACTAGTGGCAGCTTGGTGGTGGTGGGATTTGAACCTGTGATCATTCGATCCAGGCCCCAATGCCTTACCCACGGAGCCACCACTTCCCATGCTTCCCATGTGTACAAAGATATGAAGCACAATTTAATTCGATGATACATAATTTCACTGGGAACGTGGAGGAAATGAAGCTCAAGATAAAAAACGGAACTAAATATTTATTGCTTCTGACTGATAAATCATGCGTTAGACTTCCAAATCCTTTATTGAATCTGTGAGGGAAATTATAGTGTTACAGCAGCAATATGTTAAACACGCAGTAGTAGGGGGAAGAAGGGGGGTATGTAATTAAATAATTATAACTTTTTAATTAAATAGAGTAGAAAACAATAAAATAGAGATAAAAATAGTGCAAATACACTTACAAAAAAAAAAAAAAAAAAAACAGAGTGCAAAAGAAATGAAATGTGCGAATGTAAAAGCCAATGAGGCAAACAACACAAACGCCACTGATTACTTTAGGGGACTAATACGGACAGTGTGGTGGACAGTAATTGTTACTTTTAAGTGTTTTTTTTGTGTATCGGTACTTTACTCAAGTATTTAAATTGTACTTGAATTTCTCTACATTTCACAGTATCATACTGGGAAAAAAAAAAAATATATATATATATATATATATATATATATATATATAAGATTTTTTACCAATTTTAATAAAACAAACTTATAGTAAGTGAATTTGAAACAAAGTGATATTTTTATTATGGAGTGTGTTCTTTGTCGCTACACTACCTTGGGAAATCAGAGATAGTGTTATTCTGCATTTACACGGTATCTTTTAAGAATAACAGTAATAAATCAAGCATGAAATTAACAAAAAAAAACAGTATGAGTATCATAATGAGTATCAGTATAAGTGTCCTCCTTTTTGAAGACACAGGCGCTTAATGAAGTTGTTTAATTTCCTAATTTCTAAATGTTGAAATGTCTTCCTTGCTAAAAACAACCATGTTTACACAAGAACGTCGTCTGCTACAAAACCACAGTAGGCTGGTTCACTACGTCCGCATAGTGACAATTAATAAATAAGTGTTTAAATTGTTGTTTAAGCTATAATTAAATTGGTCACATCTGAGGATATTTAACAAAAATATTACAAATTATTATTTCAAAGTGACCGTGTAAAAATATAAAGTATAAAGTATCTGATTTCACACATGGTAGAGACACATGACAAACTATGTAAATAATGTATATGTCACTTTTTTCAAGGTAATTTACCTGTAATTCTAGTTTTATTAAATTTGATACAAATTTGGACCAGAATTTTGTGAAAATTATATATCTATATCTATATATATCTATATATAATATATATACGATATATAATATATCGATATCTTATCTAATATTTAGAGAGAGAGAGAGAGAGATAGATAGATAGATATGTCTATAGTATCTTTAGATATTTTATTATATCTTTCATGTGAAAGATGCTATATTTAGTGTGGGTTTGTGTGTCTATATATATATATATTATATATATAATATATTAGATATATATGATATAGAATAGCAATATAAATATATATATATATATAGCCATATATATAATATATATATAAATATTATATAAATGTATAGGAGAGATAGACTACTCGCCTCGAAAAGAATTTGGCAAGGAAAGCAGATGAGAAAGATAGATAGATGTGTATATAGTATATCTTAGATATTTATATGATATCTTTTCATGTGAACACAAATTATGACAACATATAATGAGAGAAAGAAATTGCACTTTGCACTATAATATTACTATGCATTGCATAAGTTTGTATAAAGTAGTGTGTGTGTCACCACTCCCCTCTAATATATATGCTCTATATATGCATATATCTATATATATATATATATATATACTATCTTGCTCTTTTTATATATATATCTATATATATATATAATATATATAGTATATATTATATATGACAACTTTTACTTTTAATGGACCTACTGTTACTTACTGTTTTTGTACATTAATCTATACTGTACATGATTTGTGTACATCGTTCACCACTAAATATGGATAAACAAGTCTTTACAGAATGTATTGTATTTGTAGTTATTATCGATATTTAATAGTGTAAAATGTATGCAGGTTGACGTTCACACCCTGATCAGCCATAACATTTAAACCTCCTGTATGTTTCCCCATTCGCTGGAACCAAAACGCACTGATCAGGTTGAAGAACCGAGTTTTTGCGTTTCCTCCTAATTAATCTTCTGCGTTCAGGTTCCGGAAACTGTTCCACGTCTGGCGGTGACAAAACCTGCTGGAATTCTTGTTGATCTAAGTTGGCAGTTTGGAGCACACACCGGCTCGGGCCAGCCTTTGCGGTCGTACGGCACACAGCTCATTTATTTTTGTTATTGCGACTCGCGGTACAACACCAGATATGTGTTTCATTACCTTGTGTTCTGACAGGTAGAGTGTAAATACATGCGTTCCCAGTCGGAGAGAACCCGTGCGCTCGGAGCTCGCCGAATGTTGCTTTGTCTAATCTGTTGCGACGCTGACAACAGAGCAGGAAACCAGAAAACAACCTCGCAAGCCGGAGCGAGAACGAGCTGGTAAACAAGACAGCGAGGGCAATCGAGTGACACTTTCCCATTAAAAACAATGAAACGCCAGCCAGGAGAGGCTGCGCTGTGCCCATGACCCCTCCTTGACCCCTGGAGAGGAAGGGAAAAAAAAAAGAATAAAACACTACCCGTTTCTCTATTCACCTCGATTTCTCTTTTCATGCCTCTGCACTTCTCCCGGGCTGGTAATGATATTGGTTTCTCTCATCGAGGCCTTTGAGAATCGGCGCAGTCTTTTGTCACGGAGGAGATAGAGGGATCCTCTTGCTCTCTCTGAGGGAACAGATGAAGAGAAGAGCCCTCATCCGTAGCCACCTTCACTCTGTAGGGAACAAAGAGACCTTCAACCGAGAAAACCTCGACTGTTTTTTTTCTTTCTCTTTTTCTCCTTCTTTCCCAATGGTGTCTGGACAGACAATATTTTTGAGGCTCTTGAATGGGAACGGAGGCTTTCTTATTCTTCCAGTCTCATCAACTGTCTATTAATCCTCTCATTATGAGGCACTTAAAAGCCCATTGCATTCAAGTTTATCTTCTATGCTCAGCCATCGAGCGGAAAGAAAACACACAAGAGTTTTGTTGTGTACTACTCACAGCGGCTCGAATATCCTGCCCACAGTGTCTTAATTAAACTCATCAGTTTCATTCAGACGCGCATGAATATTCATGTTTTTACGCCCGATGATCTGCAGGCAACTACTGAACGATCGTCGTACAGTATTTTCTAATTTTATAATGTACAGAGTGTTTAGTCTTTCAATTTCCCAGCCACAAAGAGCCTGGCACGAACCCACCCGATGAGAAACAAAGCAAATTTACCCAAGATGGGTGAAATGAAGGCAAAAAAGAAAAAAAAATGGCTTTATTCTCTTTTCAACCAAAAATGAACCAGACGGAAACGGTTTCTCCAGGACTGAGGTCCCTCAGGAAACAACTGAATACATTTACACTGAAAATAGCACAATATTTAATGATTTAGCAGCAGTTATTGGTGCAACAGTGTGTGCGCCTGCATATGTGTGTGTGTGTGTGTGTGTGTGTGTGTGTGTGTGTGTGTGTGTGTGTGTGGTGTGTGTGTGTGTGTGTGTGTGTGTGTGTGTGTGTGTGTGTGTGTGTGTGAGTCCAGTAAGTTTGTATTGAGGAGTCTGGTGGCTTAAGGGTAGAAACTGTTACACAATCTAGTCTCGAGGGACTCAATGCTCTAATACCTTTTCCTAGGTAACAGGAAGGTGAAGGTGTGTGTGTGTGTGTGTGTGGTGTGTGTGTGTGTGTGTGTGTGTGTGTGTGTGTGAAAAGAATGTCTTTGCTGGTACATATAGTTTTTTTTTTTTTTTTCTTTCGGCTTCTCTCGTTCTCCCGAGGTCGCCACCGTGGAGGATCCGCATATTAGATTCGGCGCGTGTTTTTTTTATGCTGGATGCCCTTCCTAACGCATCCCTCCCCATCAGCAGACTGAGCAATTTTGGTTAAGGGCCTTGCTAAAGGGCCCACTAACCTTACACCTGTTACGTTTTGGAGCCCAGAGCCCTATGCCTTATACGCGTCTCCCTGTCTTTGTTAATACACTGTGCAGTGTAAAATTATTTCGGCATCACGAATGCACCACTACTTCTTTCTCCCACATTAATGTCCTTCAACTGTATCCATGCCCTGCTGTCTGTCGGAAACCGCTCATGTTCCTGTGTTCCTCTGCTTCACCACCAGCGCTCCAGCCAAGACTTGTGAAAGGTTGATTAAATGCTACGAAACGTGGAGAAAAAAAAAAACTCTCTCCTTCTTGCTCTCTCGCTCTGAGACTAACCGTCTCTTTGACCTCAACCCGTTTCCTCCGCTGCGTAACGTGCCACAGTGTAATTGCGGCTGGCAGGGCACACTAGAGAACGAGGCTAATTTAGCAGGCCGCGTTAGCGCCGACGTGACATGGCCAAAGTGAGCCAAATGGGGCAGCGAAGAACCGTGAGGCCGTCTGTTCCGGCTGGAGATCACACACAAATATACATAGGCACAGGTGTAAATACACTGAGCAGGACAAACACACACACACACACACACACACACAATCTGGGGGAAAACAAAACACTCTTTCATCTGTTTTAATTGTCAGCCTTATCTGTATGTATCCAGAAACCTGAACGCTTGTGCTGCGTTAATGTTATTAACTAGCTTAAAAGTGTAAAGGCTGTGTCTGGCCATTTATAATCATTTACTATATAGCATTGCTATGCGGTGTTTATGCTAACATTACTCAGCATATTAGAAATAGTAGTTAACAGATAGAGGAGCGTCATAGTTCAAAGGTTAAGGCAAATTCCTAATTCAGTGCAGTGAATAGGAAAAAATGTAGTTAGCATGTTTTCTCTATACATGGCTGTCGTCTTTGGCCATAGATTTTTAGTGATATAAGAGCAGATCCTGCAGATCTCCGCAAAGATCCAGAATGTAGCGAGCAGTCAAGAAATCCTTTAATAAACCTCATGACAGCAAATTGACCTGTGATCATGTGATCATTCATTCATTCATCTTCTACCGCTTTTATCCGATCTTCTCTCGGGTCACGGGGAGTCTGTGTCTATCTCAGGCGTCTATGGGCATTAAGGCAGGATACACCCTGGATGGAATGCCAACCCATCGCAGGACACACACACACACACACACACACACACACACACACACACACACACATTCATACACAAGGAACAATTTTCCAATGTGCCAATCAACCTACTGTGCATGTTTTTGGACCAGGAGGAAACCGGAGAACCCGGAGAAAAACCCCTGAGGCACGAGGAGAATATGCAAACTCCACACACACACATATAGCGGAGGCGGGAATCGAACCAGTGAGGCAAACCTGACCTGTGATCAGCTAAACTTTATTAGTTTTGTTAAGCAGCAAATAAACACATGGAACTTCAAGTAATACAACAAATATGAATTTCTTTAAATGATTTCATTGCTGTCGCGCCGCTCGGATTCTGGACTCGTAGAATTTATAAGCTACAGCTATAACATGGAAGTCGTTCAGGTTCGCCTGGATTGTAATGACACCTGCAATATCTTCCTCAATGGCCTCTTTTGGGCCGTGTGTCTCCGGAAGGCACTTCCATGACCATTATTTGTTCTTTCCTCCAAAACATTGGACTGAGGACTAAAATTGCTCTTATTTTGGGCTCAAGTCTTAGAATAATGTTTATATAACCGCAAGTTGGCACACGGAGAAAAGATCCGGTCTTTGAAAACAATCGGAGGGGGGGGGTGGCAAACATCTTGGAGCTTGGAGTTCATGAATAAAACATGGCTCAATAATGGGATGTTATAGAGTGAGAGAGCAGGAGTGAGAGATCCGGGAGGAGATGTTAACTGTTTGTGTGGAGCTCGTGCTTTGGAGAGATCTAATGAAGTCTTTCTGTCGAGAAGAAAAAAGCCGCGGTGCATGCAAGGAGTGTCGTCCTGAAAGCTCGTGGACACAAGTTTTAATTAGGGCTGTCGAAATGAATGCGTTAATGACACATAAAAACACAAAGTTCATTTTAACGGCACTAATTTAATTAACTTTGATTAATGCGGCGCGCATACATAAATAAATACAAATGAGGAGAAATGAAAACCTTCAATGCAACACACATTTATTCGAGACAGCCTTTTTTTTTTTTTACTCGGATATGAAAAAAATCAATAAAACGGCCATAAATAATACTGTTTAATCACTAAGTATTTGTTTTACTGGTCTCACAACCGAACATGTGGAAAAGCTGCGTTTGTCAATTCAGACACTCATTTAAAATGCTTAAAAGAATATTTTCTTTATGCTCTTTATGTTAGTCTTTATGCTCTATGTTGAATTTGGTTACACTAATAATAAACATAATTTGCATAAAACATCCTTATGTCCATTTTGACTTTTGAAAAGTATTCATATAAGGTACATTAAGAGCAGATAGATTTAGTTGGGCATTGTATAAAATGTAAATAAAAACATTAAGGAAAAAAAAGAAAATAAATAAATAAAAATTAAGGAAAACATTTGAATTCTACAACACATTTCAAAAAAAGATCCTCTATGTATCAGTTTTGGGAGAGGAACGGTCTCCCTTATGTGTTTGATACAGGATTCTAGCGGCTTAACAGTTCTGGGTTTCCTTTGTTGTGTTTTTTGTATTCTGATATTTTGGAAGTGGGAAAAGATTCCAAACAGGTTAGTTTGGACATGCTGTCGTAATAGATGCAGTCATGCTGTCGTAATAGATGCAGTATGCAGTTAGTATTAGTCTTACTCAAATATACAAGACCTTCCATGAAAAACAGTTTTCTGTATGAAAGCATTTGTTGCATTTATGCACTATACAGTATATTTACTCTGTATATAGCGTTCAGCATTGACAGAGACCTTCCCGGAGCAGAAGAGAGGCAGGATATAAAAGCTATATAATCATCTTCCAATCTTTAACCGCCCAGTTTAAGTATTATATTGTAGTTTATTGAATTGTAGCCTCAGTGATTTATTTGACATATTGAGATGCTTTTCTGCTCCCTATGGCTATAAAGAAGATCGCTGCCTTCCTGCCGGCTCAAAGAAAGGAAATTCCTTTCTCAACCCTGTGATGCTAAAGGTTCCTCTTAAAAATGTCAGATTAAAAGGAATACTTATTAATAGAAAAATGTGATTAGGAGGATAAAGTCATTTTTTTGTTTGGTCCCATTGAGAGCATTTTTAATCAGACTCTCTGGATTTGTGTTCTTCCCGCATTGACCTCAATTCAAATCGTTCATTCTCACGCCGCAGATAAATTACTTTTCACGTTCCTGTCCGACTGTTTTTCACGTCACACGTTTCGGGAAAAAATACGACGGGCGTAAATGACGGCCTCGTTAATCTGACGACTAGCAGCCATATTAAAACGGACAATAATGTCCATGTTGGAAGAGAAGAGAGTAAACTAGAACCACGATCCTCTACTCAGGACTTTTTAGATTTTTCTCCTGCGTTAAAGTGATCAGTCCACATCATAACAACAACTAGACATGGGACATTTCCTTTGTTGACTTCGAAATGCTAGCTCGTTCGAAGAGACGAGTGTTTAGACACCAAAAACGGTTGTTTTGGGAAGTTTTGGGGGAGGGGCGGGGCCAGTGACATCATCGAATTATCCATCGTCCGACTCCCATCGATGTGCCAAGCGTTTAGATGTCACATGATCCTGTGTCCGAGTTTTGTCATGTTTGCGGCCATGTGACGCCATGCGACAGTCATATGTTCACGACCTACTCCATCTCAACTACGAGTGGATATGTCAAATGTGCATTTCGGGCCGAACAGCGAAGCATCAAATTCCCCATTCATTCTCTGTTGGGCTGGAATGTCGCGGATTTCCCCAAATTCCAAATGGGTGTGGGGTTCGCCAGGTATATTATCGTGATCCACTCCGGACCCCCTACGAGTGGATATGCCATATGTGCATGTCGGATACTCACAGGCCAAAAAGTTCGGCCCCATTCATTTTCTATGAGAAAAAAATCCCACTTTTTGGCCTCGGGTTCGGAATTCCATGGGGCGATTAAAAGTAATAGCACACCTCACACCATCGGGACGGACGATATGAGGAATGATTCGTGAGGATCGGACAAAAATTGCAGGTAGTTACGTACCGAATATTTGACAGAAGCTAGAGAGAGATTATAATAGTGATGATTTTGCACACGTCACTAATGACTCCGCAGGAATAGAGCGGCCCTGTGAAGACAACCACAATAAAATTTTACATCTAAAATCTTTTCTTATTCGGCCGTGTATGAAAAACGCATCACAGTATTTCTCAGAAACAAGCCACTGATTCACCAACGTAGGGTAACCGTAGGGTAACCAACGTTAGCGTAGGGTATGGAAAGCAGATAGAGGGATCCGAGGCACAGGGCGTCCAAGACCAGCCATGACCAGTAGTGCAAGGCGGCGTAACCACTAGAAAGAAGTCTGCTACTAAAATTAATTCCTTCCTGATTCACGTCCTTCTTCTTCTTCACCCCCTATTTCACTTTCTAGACTAAAGAACAAAACCTACATTGAGCCCCTACAACACATCCTTCTGTCCTAAGATACTTGTTTATTTACTTCAACACCTCTGTTTTTCATCAACAGGTTTAAAATGTGTGTTCCTGAGGCATGCATGTAGGTGGGTCCCCATGTCAGTGTGCCTGTGGTATGACCCACGTACAGGACGCAGCAAGGTATATTGTATGTTTACAGTCTTTACTGAGGGGAAAATACCAGGATCAAATGAAGGAAAAGAGGAAATGAGGAAAGAACGAAAACAAAGGATCAGGAACCAAAATGGGGTGACATGAGTGGCCTCAGTGGTGAGCAAAGCCGGTGGGAAATAAAGACATGATCGCCACTGACCTGGAAGTGCGCAAGTCCGGAAGTCAGCTCCGGAAGATCCTGGCACCCGAGGCAGGGTCGTGCATGGAGGTGTGTCCCTGGGGCAGGGTCACATGTGGAGGTGTGGAGGTGAGTGGATCCCCTGGGAAAAGTTACGTGTTGAGGTGAGTGGATCCTTGAGGTGGAGGTGTGTGTGTCTGGGGCAGGGTCATGCATAGAGTTGTCTATGGGGCAGGGTCACATGTGGAGGTTTGGAGGTGAGTGGGTCCCCGGGGCAAAATTACGTGTGTATCCCTGGAGCAAAGTCTCGTGTTGAGGTGAGTGGGTCCTTGAGGTGGAGGTGTGTGTGTGTCTGGAGCAGTGTCATGTATGGAGGTATGTCTTTGGGGCAGGGTTACATTTGGAGGTGAGTGGGCCCCTGGGGCAAAATTACGTGTTGAGGTGTGTGTGTCCCTGGGGCAAAGTCTCGTGTTGAGGCGAGTGGGTCCTCGAGGTGGAGGTGTGTGTCTGGGGCAGGGTCACATGTGGAGGTGTGGAGGTGAGTGGGTCCCCGGGGCAAAATTACGTGTTGACACGTGTGTCTCTGAGGCAAAGTCTCGTGTTGAGGTGAGTGGGTCCTCGAGGTGGGTGTGTGTGTGTGTGTGTGTGTGTGTGTGTGTGTCTGGTGTAGGGTCATGCATAGAAATATATGTTACCTCCTGTTACTGTAAGTGTGTCATCTTGATTGTATAATCAGCTCTGCCTGTTTATTCCTCTTTATTCTATTCCACGACTCAAAGAATGTCTTTATGCATCAGGCGTTCACGGAGCTGACTGTCGCACGAGCGCATGTATTTCAAGCTAATTAACTTTAATTGTGGATCAAATAAACAAATGTTCTGTCCGACCATGAAAAAAAAAAAAACAGCTCTGTGTATTTGTGGAAAATACAACAAAGACTCCGTTTCCACTCGTTTTGAGTTAAACTGTTTATACGCTTTAATCCATTGAAAGTCTCGATTTCATACGCATTTTACAACTGAGCCGTGTGTAAATACACAACAGAACGAGGGCGATTCTGCGTAATACGAGGCTTTAATTCTGGAATCTGATTGGTCCAGCAGTGACTCATACACAGCAACAGCAGCGGTGAATGAAGAATTTACTAAAACATGTTTCTATATAGGGGGGGCACGGTGGTTAGTGGTTAGCACGTTCGCCTCACACCTCCAGGGTCCTGGGGGTTCGATTCCCATCTCTGTGTGTGTGGAGTTTGCATGTTCTCCCCGTGCCTCAGGAGATTTTTCTCCGGGTTCTCCGGTTTCTGATTTCCCCAGTTTGCACGGTAGTTTCCTCCCGGTCCAAAAACATGCACGGTAGGTTGATTGGCACCTTGGAAAATTGTGTCCCTAGAGTATGAATGTGTGTGTGTGTGTGTGTGTGTGTGTGTGTCCTCTGATGGGTTGGCATTCCATCCAGGGTGTATCCTGCCTTAATGCCCATAGACGCCTGAGATAGACACAGACTCCCCGTTACCCGAGGGAAGATCGGATAAAGCGGTAGAAGAATGAATGAATGAATGAATGTTTCTATGTTTTTATCGGTGAAGTTTACTGTAAAGTGAGGTTTAAGATTTAAGGAAAGAATCTCCAGTGATGAGATTTGAGAGATTTTGGGTGAGTTTGAGTCGATCGCAGATGAATTTCCAGGTTGTCAAGACACACAAACATCAAGCTTTGTTTAGTTCTTTGTTGTGAACTTACCAAAGTGAGAAAACATTGTCTTTCTCTTTAATTTTCACACACACACACACACACACATAGAGCAAGTTCAGAGTCAAATTCAAATTTTATTGGCAGAGTTTTTAAATTCAAATTCACATACACAGTCAAATTTTATTACACAGTATGATACGTCATACACAGTGAAATGCTTGGGCAGCTGCCCTGACCTCAAGAGAGGATTGTTTTACCAAATCCAAAAATACAAAATTTACAAAATAAATACAAATATAAAAAATATAAAAGTAAAATATAAAAAATATAAAATATATAAAATATAAAAAGTAAAATATAAAAAATATAAAATTAAAAAGACTTTGAAAAAGAGAAAGAGAACAAAAATGCAGAAGAAAACCAGAAGAAATCCGTGTGCAAACAACAAAGTCCAGGTTTGTGCAATATGGTTGCTTATAAAGTGTGGTGTGTGTATTGTGTGTGTTGTGTGTTTTCTGTCCGTGAGTGAGCAGTGACCACGAGTGACCACTGCCATAGTGAATGTCCAGTGTGGGTGTAGTGGATCAGTACTGTCTGGTGTACTGATCTTGAGAGACCTTTGCCTGCGGGTAGAAGCTCCTCCTCAGTCCCTCTGATTGGCCTTGAGGGAGCGGAAGCGCTTTCCAGACCGCGCAACAGAGAGAACAGTCCATTGCTGGGGTGGCTGAGTCCTTCATGATCTTCCATGATCTTCCACCGCTTGGTTCCAGCACCGTGCAGGTCAGGGAGCTCAAGGAGCTCATGGATGATGCGCTCAGCTGAACGCACCACCCTCTGTAATCGTCTGTCCTGCACGGTGCTGTTCCTTTAGGTCAGGATCTCTTGGTCAGGGTCCTGAGCACCTTAGAGGGCAGAAGTCTCTCAGGCGTCTTAGACGTCTGTCGAGGCCTTTTTCAAGCCTTCCACGGTGTTGATGTGACAGGACCATGACAGGTCCTGCGTGATGTGAACGCCGAGGTACTTAAAGCTGTCCACTCTCTCCACTGGGCTCCCGTTGATGACGGGGGTCTGGTAGATCCTCCTCTCCTGCTTGTACTAAAGTCCACTAGCAGCTCCTTTGTCTTGCTGACGTTTAGAAGGAGGTTGTTCCTCTGGCACCAGTTCTCCAGATTCAGATTCCCGATCTCCTTCAGGTAGGCTGTCTCATCGTTGTCAGAGATCAGGCCTACCACAACGGTGTCGTCAGCAAACTTGATGATGGTGGTGGAGCTGGTGGTGCCACACAGCCACACATGTGTGTACAGGGAGTACAGCAGGGGGCTCAGAACACAGCCCTGTGGGGCTCCAGTGCTGAGAGTGAGTGCTGAGAGTGATTACGGCAGAGGTTGATTTAAATCTAGGAAACAAATATCATTTATAAAGGCACGATTGAAGACGTCTGGCAGATTTCCCATCGTTGGGTTCGTTGAGGTTGGTTTGGTTTGGTTGGAAGTCATGAGCCACGTCCGTGCTCTAATTCAGACGCTGACGGAAAAAGCTGCGGGCTACATTCGGTTTGTAATTTTAAAGGTAAACGATATTTTAATGACTCAATTAAGTTGTGTAAGAAGAACAATGGTGTAAGTGAACAGCGAGTGACTAATCACGGTGAGGGGGGGTACGGGGGGTTTCGGGGGAGAAGTGTGCAGAAAGGGTCCGAACAAGAAATAAAAGTGGGGCAATGTGACGTAAAAATAAATGCAAGTCCACTTTGTTGGGTGAAGAATATAAAGAAAGCACACAATGACAGATTCCTAGACGTCTGTGGGGACCTGGTGATCATAGCACTTGAGTCATTGATGTTTCCCTCTCATGTTTTATTTGGTTTTGTCCAGGCAGAATTCAGTCCAAATTCAAAAGTCAGTGATGTAAAAAGGACGAGAAAGCTCAGGATGTGACATGGTGTCATTATTATTAGTCCAGTGGGAGCACTAGTGATGTCTGGACCTGAACTTGCTCACTGGTTCACCACCGCGGGAAACTGGTGGCGAGGGGACAGGGGTAGTTCATTGGTTAAGGCACTGGACTATTGATCAGAAGGTCAGGGATTGAGCCGTTCTTGGGTCCTTGAGCAAGGCCCTTAACCCTCTGTGCTCCACGGGGCGCTGTATCATCTCTGACCATGCACTCTGATTCCAAGCTTCCAAAAACGGGGATATGTGAAGAAAGAATTGCATTGTGTTGTAATGTATATGTGACAAAAAAGCTACTATATTAACAGTCTACAATCTGAATTTATCAATCCTCTATTATTGTTTAAAACAATTTAAAACACTCTGGAAAGCAGATACATGTCGTTCTTTTTTTAAATACACATATGACTTAAAAATAGAATGCTTTTTTTTAAAAATAATTTTAATATCCTTTATTGGTCACATATACATTACAGCACAGTGAAATTCTTTTCTTCGCATATCCCAGCTTGTTTTTGGTAGCTGGGGTCAGAGCGCAGGGTCAGCCATGATACGGCGCCCCTGGAGCACCGAGGGTTAAGGGTCTTGCTCAAGGACCCAAGGGCGGCAGCTTGGCCATACTGGGGCTCGAACCCGGATCTTCCGATCAGCAGCCCAGCGCCTTAGACCACTGAGCTACCCCCTCCCTAATAATATTATATTATTATATTATTAACAATAATATTAATTATTAAAAACTTAAATCAACTTTGCGTCTTTCATTCTTCCGTTTATTCTCCAGCGTTCTTTTTTTTTTTCTCCCACCGCCGTTCTTCCTCTGCTGGTGAACATGAACGGTGCGAGCAGGTATCCCGACCCTGCTCTTTGTTCTTCTCATTACAATTACCCACGAAGTACGTTGGAGTCCTCCTGAGGAAAATAATCCCAGCTCTGTGTATTCTTTATCTCAGCAGAAGGCACCGTAAGAGTCCATTTATAGCTGTAATAAGTGCTCAAAGAGAAAACATTGCTTCGTTGTGTTAGACCTGTCGACTTCGCTCACGTCCGACATCGCTCCTGAGACGTTCATTCAGGATCTCTGCACCCGCCTGAAAGTGCTCATGATGAATACGACCATCTAATCACGTGGAAGGACGAGAACAGCAGGGAGAAAGAGCTAAAGGCGGGTTGTTGTGTTGCGTATGGATAAACGCGCTTCACACACACACGACACCCGATTGCAGGAAGTGTTTAGTCAAGGTGGGATGTTGAGAAAGTAAGATGGGTGGTGGTTTGGCCTGGAAGAGAGGAATGAGAGTGTAAAGAACAACAGTTTATTCATGCACGACAGAGCGAGCTGCTGCAGGAATTTGCTCGGCTGATACTCGCCGCATGATGCAATCCCGGTGAAACAGGAAGCGGGAGCGCTCGGGTTGATAGGGGCACACGCCAAAGTGATGTCTGACCTCATCCCGTAGCCGAGACATGAGGCTTCTGCGGCGCGGCGTGGAACTGTGAGATATGTAAAGACCGGCGTTACATTAATATTAACATGAGAAGGACATGAGGCAGAACTCGGAAATGACTCACATGAGCTCGACTTTCATACCAATGATCCGCAGCTAGCGAAGGCTTCGGGAGGGTGGCAGATTGTTCTTGTGTAAGAGAGAGAGAGACACAATCTGGAGCACTTGTGAACTTTAGGAAAGCAAGATGAGATTAAAGAGGACGATATGATGCGAGATAGAAGGAGGTGAAGGAGGATCAAAATGGCGAGAAGATTAAGTAGAGATGTCGGCGAGGCGAGTCGAGGTGAATAGTGGACCCAAATGCAGCGATGCAACAATCATAGTAGAGTTTAATGAAGAGGCCGCAGACAAAACAAAAGGGCAAGACACAAACACAGTTTATAAACAGTCCAGGGTACGAGCGCAGACGAGCAAGGCAAACCAAAACAGTCCAAAGTCAGTTCAAAACAGTCTCTAGAGGTAGAGACAAAAAAACCAAAACAATCCAAAATCATGTACAGCACACAGGGCAGAGAAGAACAGGCCAACACACGAACATAAACAGTCCAACGTCCAAAAACAGAAAAACAATGGTCCTAAACAGCAACAGGAAGCCAGTAAACAAGAGAAGGCAGGGTGGCAAGAATAATCCCATGGACCAGGGTAGCTGGGGAGATAATCCGGCCTCCAGTCATTGTCGTTCAGGTCCTTAAATACCGAACGGGAAGTGAGTGCCGCGAGCGCTACGGGAGATAAATGTTTACAATGTGAGTTAACGACTTTTTGGGAAAGATGAGAATTTTTTGTTGCAGTTCTCCTGTTTTCGGGTTGACGGTTCTCCAGGCTCGAACTTCAAGTCAAGAGGTTTTTCATCGACATTTCGACTATACGGAGCTGACGCAGTACACAGTGAAATGAGAGCACGGTTTCTCCACCACCTCAACGCTACGTACAACAACATATAACACCAGCCACAAATGTCCTAGCCACATAAACAGTGCAGGACGAGTACACGAACGCAAAATGACAACAAGCCGTAACTATAAGTAGTGCAATATTCAATTGAAAACATTATAAATCATTTTTTACCTAATTATTGTTGTAAACACTTTGTCTGATGTGCAAACGGAACCACACCAGTAATAGTCAAGTATATAATAGTATATAATAGGCCAGTATATTCAATAAACATGTAAAAACCAGTATAAGCACCAGAAAGAACAGTGGAATGCTATGTGTATGGTGTGTGGACACAAAATAATGTATATGTGTGAATGTATAGTGTTGTTTGTGTGTGTGTGTGAGTGTGTGTGAGAGAGAAAGTCCAGTTTATTTGTGTGTGTTAAGAAGTTGTATGGCTTGAGGGGAAAAAAACACTATAGCACAGTCTGGTTGCTCTGGCCCGAATGCTTCAGAAACTCTTCCCTGATGGTATTTGTAGGACGTGAATATGATTGAAATTGATAAACAAAAGATATTTATTTCAACATATAATCACTTTATTGTTTTTTTTTTTCCCTTGTGTAGTGTTTTTGGGTAACTATTTCCGATCATCACTATTACACAGGACTCCGGAATTACTTTAAGGAACCTTGAAGGAACTGTTAGTGTGACTGGCATGATGAAGAGATGAACGGAAGTTGATGGCGCGTGAAATTCCAGACGCGCTGTTGCTAATCGCGGAGGCAAAACGGAGCGATTTGATCTTTTTCCCGCGCTCCCGAACTCATCTCCGCACCTCCAGCTGCAGCGTCCCGTCCGCCTGAGCTCCCCATGACGCTCGCTTTTCACATCAAACGATCCATCCATCGTCCAAATCAACAAAGCTCACATATCTTCTTCTGGAGTCTAATTTTAACCCAGTTACCTTTTCACTTCCAGCCTCCCAGCAGGCTTCTTCACTACACTCAAGCTCCTTGTATTTCTTTGTAGGGTGGTCTGGAGAAAAAAAAAAACAAAAACAAAACAAAAAGAAAAACACTGGGGCAACCCCTCTCATGCAGCTTCTTTTTTTTTTTTTCTTCGCCCCTAACCCGAGCTGGTGGAGGCGTAATCGTCTCCCAGAGGGCCAGATGAAACATGCTCCCCACCGCTGCCTGTTTACTGAGGAGTGCGTTTGAAGTCGAGCTCAAGATGTCTTCATTTCAGCACCAGACGTTCTGAAGCGGGATCGCAAAGCTCACAAAGAAAATGAGTCTGGCGGAAAAAAAAAAGACGTCGGAGGGAAAAGCAGGAAGTGAAAAGAAACAAAAAGCGCCAGGGTTTCGGGAAACGGTCTTGAGCTGCTAATGAGCGTGCACGGTGTAAAGATTGTGTGTAAAATACGGGACGGTTTTAAATAATTCAGCGCAGTTCATTTAATATTCCGTATTTATCTCCTCCGTTATCCAGACCCGCTTTCAAAATGCCACTCTGTACCAGGGAAGTGAGACCAGCGCTTACACAAGGGATACACAACGAGGATAACGCGGTGAATGTTAGCAAGATGAAGGAGCTAAACAGGATAGTTGTAAACCTGTATAGTGTTAAGTGTGTGTGTGTTGCTATTTGGTCATGTTTGTTGGTAAACAGGGTCAATATATAAGCAGTGATATGACCTTTAATGATAAGTCTTTACGAACGTTATGTTCATATTGAACGAGTCTTTAATGTGATGCAGAAGGACTGCACGCCTCCTAGTGTGATTCATTTCGTTTTGAATGATTCTTTAATGTGACTTGGAAAAGAGTCATTAAAATGATCTGAACTAGTCTTTTCTGCTATAGCAGTACACCCTCGTGTCCTTACGCTTCTGTAAGGATGTGTGGTACTGGACGTACTCGTGACTCAAGATTCTAGTGCTAAAAGAATCTCTGAATCATCTTGTTTCTATAAAGAGGTCCAGGACAAGCTCTTCATCAAGCAATCCTCTGAATATACAGAAGCTCAGATTTGTTTTCTGGCTTCACTGGAGAACTGAAGATCAGTTCACACTGCGAGCATCGATTCCCAGTACAGACAGTCGCCACCCTATGAATGAGTTAAGTTCCAAGAGTTAATTCGTAATATGAATGCGGTAGTAAGTTGTTCACTATTGACTACATCGCATGTCTCCTGACTGTGTTCGTAAGATATAAGCTATAGTTTAAACCAGGGGTGGAAAAGCGTTTTGGCTCAACCCCCTTGATCTAGGGCAGGGGTGGCCAACTAGTAGGAGGCTAAGAGCCACATCATACACATGGGTACACATGAACATCATCCCATTCCCATTGACGCATGTTATGTGAAAGCTCCTAAAGAGCCGCATGAGGCTCGGGAGCCACGGGTTGGCCAGGCCAGATCTAGGGTGTAAGCGAACATAGCTTGGGCAATTCTGTAGCGGTAGTCGATTAGGGCCAGAGGACCTTGGCCACCCGTCGTTTGCCCATGTCCGGTTTAAACGGTAGTTTGCGGCAAACCTGAATGCTGCACTTAAGTAAAAAAGTTATAAAAACAACAACATTAATGCATTTAAATGTACTAAACAGTATAAAATAATACAATAATGTATACAGTATGTACTGTACTTACCATGGAATGTCGTTTTTAACACGAGTGTGGATGGTGGGAGGAGGAGGAGGAAGAGGATGTAGGCATTACATGGGTATTACACTCATTCAATACGCTTTCATTAAGCTTCGTGACTAGCTAGCAGCATGTTTTTTTATTCGAATCGGAACAAATTTGACTTTGTGGACGGGTTTGTAAAAGTGAAAGTTTGTAAAGTGTTGGGGTGGGGAGCGTCCGTACTCCTGTTATAACTTAAAAACAACTTTACTGTCGGATACTTAAACCAGTAGAATTCTGCTCCTGAATTAGAGCCTTACAGGCATTTCAGGACACTTCAGTAGGTCCAGTATTTCCTACACAAAACCTCCTGTCAAGATCTACATAGTCACAACCAAAGACGACACTTCCCATCAGCCCCTGCACCAGGCCGTGTGTTTGCCTGAATCGCATTATCTGGAATGAGCAGTCGTAAACACACTCACGTCCTCGTTTCCTGTTTGTGTCCCGATGGTGATTGTTAGTGTTCGCTTCCCTACCTTTGTGTTCATGTTTCTGGTTTCAGTGTGCGTTTAGTTTCAGTGTGTGTGTTTGTGTTAGCACATGTGTGTTCTATTGAACGATGATCTGCACTTGCTTCCTGTTCGTTACACGGCAAATCAGACTGGTTTTTATCCGTCTTTTTTTTATTTTTCCAAAAAATGTTTGAAGTGCTCTTATTAAAGACTCTATTTAACAGTCATAAAAATGATAGTAATAATAATATGATTAGTAATGCGTTATTATTATTATTATTATTATTCGTTATTATTCATTCATTCACTCTTCTACCGCTATATCCGATCTTCCCTCGGGTCACGGGGAGTCTGTGTCTATCTCAGGTGTCTATGGGCATTAAGGCAGGATACATCCTTTATGTAATGCCAACCCATCGCAGGGCACACACACACACACACACACACACATTCATACACTAGGGACAATTTTCCAAGGTGCCAATCAACCCATGTTTTTGGACCGGGAGGAAACCGGAGAACCCGTTATTATTATTATTGCCCCTTATTATTATTATTATTATTATTATTATTATTATTATCTATACAGATTAGTATTTAAGTGATTTTTTTTCAGATCATGTCATGACCGTGTCCTGCTCATTACAACATTGGGATCGGGTTCAGCTTTAAAATAAAAGTCTTTGCAGGATTAGACGGGATCATGACACCCAAAACCGTCATGCAGTGAACACTGGTCATTCATCGAACCACTGCTAACATCGTAACACACGCACACGCGGCACATGCAAATACTGGAACTAGTCGATTTCTGCTCCTGAATTAGAGACAATAACAACACAGGCAGTTCATGACACCACAGAAGGTCCAGGATTTTCTACACAAAACCTCCTGTCAGGGTTTATCTACACTACTCTATATACAGTAAGCGTAGACGTCTATATAAAAGTACAACGATAAATTCCTTGTCTAGACGTTGACCAGACACCATAAATCTATTCATTCATTACATTAATATGGCGCTTTTCTGGACTCTCATTATGACGGGGGATCTCCACTGGTGGACGCCCACCAGCACCACCTGTTTACTGGTGGAGGGGAGACAAAATGAGACAGAATGAGCGTTATAAGGTACTGCATGTGCTCGCCTAAGTGTATAAATATTTTGCACACTTTATGAATGCCTTATGAATAGTGTTGAGCAGCAGGAGGAGAAAAGGGTCGCAGATAAAGTATGCACTGTGTGTGTGTGTGTGTGTGTGTGTGTGTGTGTGTGTGTGTGTGTTCGTTCCTTGTACATCTCTGACAGTCGTGTTTGTAACCGTCTCCAGACCATCTGACAAAAGCAGAAAAGCCTGTGATTAGAGATGCTGGGTAAAAGAGAGGGAGAGAGAAAGAGAGATAAAGGAGGAAACACACAGAAGGAGCGGGAAAGAACCAGTCAAGCTCCCCGACTCGTCGTAAAACCAGCGAACGTTCCGCTCAAGGACACGGTTCAACCTCTGCTGCCGTCCCGCTCTCATCCTCGCGTCTCCAATCTCTCCGAACACTTTCATTTTTCCGTTTTTTTTTAACCCACTCTCCTCTCATCCTCTCAGCCTCACACCGTCCTCACTCGCGACTCCTATGTGTTTGATTAATTTTACAGTAATCTCCACGCAGTCTCTCTTCCAGACTTTGTGTCTGGTTAGGAGCAGTGATGGCAGACGGCCAGAGATTAGACAGGAGGCCGAAATCTAATATCTATTCGATATCTTGACAATGGAGCTATTAGCAATGAGCAATGAGTTTGTAGCACAAGGTCTCATCGATTGTATAATGAGAAAGATGTAGTGCAAAATATTACACTCGTAACGGAATATCTAAAGCAGACGAGACACCACTGAGGAGAACAGTGCTGGAAAACCAAAGCATCTGCAGACAAATGGATTCCAGGCGGAAAAACCGGATCGAAGGAGGTTTTAATTCGTATCATTACAGTACAGTTTCATGCCACTTGCCATTACGCTGTTACACCATAACACCTTTACACAGTACACCATTACACATTTACACCAATACACCATGACATTATTGCACCATTTGCACATTTACACCATAACACCATTACACCTTTATACCATTACATCTTTACACTGATTACCCTTTACACCGTTGCACTATAAAAGCTTTATATTATTACACCTTTACACCATTACACTCTTACACCGTTACAGTATAACACCTTTACACTGTTACACCTTCACACCATTACACTGTTACACCTTTACACCTTCACACCATGACACCTTGACACTATAGCACCATTACACGTTTATACCATTACATCCCCCCACTGATACACTGTTACACTATAAAACATTTAAACTATTACACCTTTACACTGTTACACCTTCACACCAGTAAACTTTTACACCATTACAGCTTCACAACATTACATTGTTACTCATTTACAGCATAACACATTTACACCATTACACCTTTACAATGTTACATCTTTACACTGTTACACCTTTACACCTTCACACCATTACACATTTACACCATTACACCTTTACAATGTTATATCTTTACACTGTTACACCTTTACACCTTCACACCATTACACATTTACACCAAAACACCATTACACCTTTATACCATTACATCTCCCCACTGATACACCGTTACACTATAAAACATTTAAACTATTACACATTTACACTGTTACACCTTTGACACCATTACATCATTACATCATTACACTCTTACACCATTACAGTATAACACCTTTACACTGTTACACCATTCACACCATTACACTTTTACACCGTTACAGCTTTACAACATTACATTGTTACTCGTTTACAGCATAATACATTTCTACCATTACACCTTTACAACTTTACACCTTTACGCCTTCACACTATTACACCTTTAACCTTGAATGGCTTACATGTTACACCATTAAACAATTACACATTTACACCATTAAACAATTAACCATTACCCATTTACACCATGTCCAGACCAAATGTCCAGTACGAATCAAGGAGGAGTGATGGAGGTGTTTCTGGATTTCGGTTTTGTCCTTTGCGCAGGGAGATGTTATCTGTCACTTCAAATAACGTTTTTGTCATTTTAGGATTAACAACATCTTTGAAATGAGGTGTAATATTTTCCCATCAGAGCGATGACGGCTTCATGATTTTATAATGAAGTTATCACATCGCCTGTCCAAAATAAATCGCACACATTCCATTGAAGGCGTCTTTAGCTTTAGCTTTGGTCGGGCTGCGCATTCGCTGTGCAATGCTTATGCAATGTCACAACTGTTATTCACATCCAGAGTTGCAGTTTCCTCCAAGATCTTGTCTTAATGATGGCAGAGGGAAGAGTAGAATAGCATAGCCTTTATTTGTCACATATACATTACATCACAGTGAAATTCTTCCTTTGCATATCCCAGCTTGGTGATACCAAGGGATTGAAACCCTGTCATTTGGCCAGTGCCTTAACCCCTGAGCTACACCCGTCCATTGAGGAGCTCTGCTTCTCCAGCACATCCCAAAGATTCTCAACGGGATTAAGTTCTGGACTCTGTGGTGACAAAACCATGTGAGAAAAAACCACCTCGCGTTCTCTGAACCACTCTTCCACAAGTTGTGCAATATGAATCCTGGTATTGTCAGCGTGGAATATGGCTGTTCCATTACAGGAGAAAAAAATCCACTGATCGAATAGCCTGGTCATTCAGTATACTCACTTAGCCAGCTGACTTCATTCTTTGGACACATGATGTTGCTGAAACTAGACCTGAGCAACTGCGGCATCCCCAGATCGTAGCACTACCCCCACAGGTTTGTACAGAAGGCATGACTCATCCGACAGCATGACCTTCTTCCATTGCTCCAGAGTCCAATCTTTATGCTTTATCTCTTGAGTTCCCTTTGCATTGTACATGTGGAAGTGCTCTTACTTTCACTATTAAACATAGCCATGAGTTCTGTTGTTTTTTTGTTTTGGGGGGGGGGATTTACCACTCGCTTAAGTGCGTTGGTATCTCAGTGGTTAAGGAATTTAGACCAGAAGATCAAAGGTCCAAATCCCACCACTTACCCCCTTGAGAGCTGGGCCATTGAGCAAGGCCCTTAACCCAGATTTTCTTAGTTGTAAGTCACTATGGAGCATCTATAAGAGCATATATATAAGAGCATCTGCCAAATGCCATGAACATAAGTAATCACTGAAAGCACTCATTTTTTTCACTAACATGTCTTTCTTGAAGATGGTGATTCCCCACTATCCTTCCAGTTTGTAATAATGCATTGAACAGTTCTTAACCCTATTTTAGCGCTCTTTATAAACCCTTTATTTATATCTCTTTATGATGTTTTTTGCTTGATGCGTGGCAATAATTTGACCCTTCGGAAACCTTCTTTTCCAAGCTTAAAAATGAGAAGCTACTCACTTATCCAATTTGCTTAATTACATCTAAGTGGTGACTTTTTTTTTTTTTTTTTACAGTTTTATAATTTAATGGGCAGAACTCAGCCGTCAGGGTCATGGTGGTTTAGTGGTGTTAGCACGTTAGCCGCCTCACACCGCCATGTGTGTGTGGAGTTTGCACGTTTGCACGTTCTCCCCGTGCCTCAGGGGGTTTTTCTCCGGGTGGTTTCCGGTTTTTCCTCCGGGTCCCGGTTCCAAAAACATGCACGGTAGGTTGATTGGCACTTTGGAAAAATTGCCCTAGTGTATGAATGTGAGTGTGTGTGTGTGCCCTGTGATGGCTTGGCATTCCATCCAGGGTGTATCCTGCCTTAATGCCCATAGACGCCTGAGATAGGCACAGGCTCCCCCGTGATCCGAGGGAATATCGGATATAGCGGTAGCAGATGAATGAATGAATGAACTCGGCCGTCATCCCAACGTGTATCGTTTCCAATCTCCAGGAAGTAAAAAAAATAAAATAAAAAAAAAAAAAGGGTCTGGAGTTCCAAACCCAACCTGTTGCACTTTTTCTGATATCCTGATGGAGACTTTCATGTTGCTTTCTAAAAGACGGAAGGTTATTAAATCAGACCCTCTTTCATTCTGTCTCTGTTTTCATTGCAACATTGAAAAGGATGAGACGTCTGCGGGAACATCTCACACGTCTCCTCTATCCCTTGTTGCAGACTATTGCGCTGATGCCAATCACATTACATTTCTTATTTCATCAAAATTCTTTCCGTATCGCACGCAGCGCTTTAATGGTACGAGCACACACGTCATGTCGAGGGCATGTGCGGGATTCGCCTCTGATAACAGGTCTAGACTTTTATTCCTAAGTCTCGTAACCATTTTATTTCCAGCTTAGCTGTTGGCAATGAATAATTCATGCCGGTCCCCGAACCGTGTGCTGCGGCGTGAATAACTGAATAATAATTTGAGATTATTTATAAACGAGATTATTGGTTTATTAGGATGTTTAAAGCATTTTTTTATTTTACATTTTTTTTGCTCCAAGAGTCGGATGAGATTGTGTTTGTATTTGGGGGAGTGTGTGTGTGTGTGTGTGTGTGTGTGTGTGTGTACATTTACACTGGAGTTCAAAACTCTGAGGCCATTAGTCTACTCTATAATTTCATTTATATTTATCCACAATATTAATATTCTAAATTATTTTTTTTTTATACCACAAATTATCATCAGCAATAACCAGTGACCAATGACCAGAGAACATGAATAGGCATAAATGATGATCTGGAGACATAATGAAAAGGCAGAATAATAGACTGAATAATAAGCGATGATTAAGATTATAATCAGTGAAGCTAATACATGTTGCTCATTCTGAAAATGCAGTGTAAGACACTCAGCAATTACACAAATGAAAGGAGTTATATAAGAATAAATAAGGACGCTGTAAAAATAAAAGTAATTACTGCATGTGACAATAAAAAAAAGAGCAAGCTGCAGTATAATGTTATTTACAGCAGAGAGTAACGCCTCAAGTATTATAGCATTTATACACTGTACACACTTATTGTGCGCTATAATCAACGGTGATCGTACAAATACAGCTCCTAAACTCCATGGAGCTCTTCTCCTGTTTCTTGACTCTAGAATGGGGTGTAGTTGAAGGGGATTTCCATTTCAGTAGCGTTAATCATCGAGTCAGACGAGTGCAAAAACAAAACGAGTGCAAAAATCCAGATACAAAACCCGATTCCGTAACAGAATGGAAGAATGATGGAGGGAATTGCCCCAAATGTGGTAACATTGAGACCAGGCTCAGAGGACTTTCCTGTTAGTGTGAGGCTGACGTACAACATTCCTGTTCCAAAGTAAAGTTATTAATTCTCTGTTTATATAAAATTCTTTTTTTGGACAATAGGATTTGATTTGTGATGTGTGGACACAAAGTTCTTGTATAAACCCTCAGATCGGAGTTTAAGGGGGGGACATTGTGGCTTAGCACGTTCACCTCACAACGCCAGGGTCCGGGTTCTATTCCCGTCTCGGCCATGTGTGTGTGGAGTTTGCATGTTCTTCCCCCGTGCCTCCGGAGTTTTTTTTCCGGGTTCTCCAGTTTCCTCCCGGTCCAAAAACATGCACTGTAGGTTGATTGGCACCTTGGAAAATTGTCCCTAGTGTATGAATGTGTGTGTGTGAGTGTATGTGTGTGCCCTGTGATGAGTTGGCATTCCATCCAGGGTGTATCCTGTCTTAATGCCCATAGACGCCTGAGATAGGCACAGGCTCCCCGTGACCCGAGGGAAGATCGGATAAAGCGGTAGAAGATGAATGAATAAATGAATTAGAGACAGTCTACACACACACACAACTTACTCTACAAACACACACACATATACACTTACTCCACACACTTGTATCTACTGACTGCCTGTTACTTATCAACATCATCGGCGAGATCTCACTCTCACATATTAATAAACATATAAAAAAAAAACAAAAAAAAAACATATAATCAAATGTAGTGAAAAGAGACATTTGCTAAAAGGAAATAATTCTGATGGTGTGATGAAGGATTAGTATTAGTATGAAGGATTTTAGATTAGTATTGTATATTCAGTAATTCATATATATCATATATATATATATATATATATATATATATATATATATATATATATAGATATATATCCTTCTGAATCCTTCACAACGCAAAACCCTTGTTTACAAAGCAATGAATTCTGAATTCTGTTAGAGTTCAGTGTTTGTGGATATCATCCTGAGTCCTGAGGAACACAAAAGTCTGGAGATGGGTGGAGTCAGGACGGAATGAAGTGAAGAAGTGTTTAAGGAGCATATTAGGGGTATATTATCATTAGCAGTGATGTGTAGTGTTTCATGCCGTAGGGTGAAATTCGTTGTTGACAGAACCTTGCCATATGAAAGACACTTCTAGAAACATACAGAGATTGGATTAATGATTCAAGCAGATTCGGGCAAGTCAGAACATTTTTCAATATAAATAAACATCCTTTCAATCCTCTTCTTTTCCGATGTGTAAAAATTCCCCATTTTGTTTTTCTATCTTTTCAAACGAGTCTTTTCATTCGCTCTCAAACACGCGGGGCAAAAATGCACACACCTATTTAAATGTATGGACCTTTTTAAAAAGCTACACTTGTGACCTAATGTGACCGAATTGTGACGGGGGACAACACAGGACACAACACACCACACACACCACACACACACACACACACACACACACACACAAAAATGTACATGACCTTAGTGTAAAAGTGGAGTCTCTGTGATTAAGGCTTTGGTTTACTGTAGCTCTGGTATCACCAAGCTGCATCTCTTGGGTCCCTTAAGCAGGGCCCTTATCTTTCTTTCCTCCAGGGGGTGCTGTATCATGGCTGATCCTTCCATTTTCAAAAGAAAGAAAGAAATTCCCCTTGCTGTAAAGTTAAAAAAAAAAAGCCTCCTATTTCTAAATTGAATTTCCACCTGTCACTGCAGTCTCCAATGTTCCTGATTCAGTAGTGTCCAAAAGCAAGTGTTTTACGCTGCACATGCTGCAGGCCGAGCGTGTACTGCAGAGACAGTGATGTGCAGACGTCGGCGGTGCGAGAGCTCTTTCATTCGTCCTCGGCAGAATGCGCTCCAAAAGAACGGAAATAAACAACCTGAAACGGAATAAATTCCGGAGCGGAAAAGTCCATGCATCATGAAGCGCTACTTTAAAGCGACATAAAAAGCTACACGTCTAGCGCACAAGTGTGAGCGGGGTCGCGTGTTATGTATCGCATTTCTCTTGCACATTAGGGAAGGAGCCCATTACAATGCATTACCTTTTGTATTGTTACAGCGAGATGAAGAAGAACACACGGTGTGTGTGTGTGTGTGACAAACAATGTGTGTGTGTGTGTGTGTGTGTGTCTATATATATATATATATATGCACAAGGTCAGGGGTTTTCAGCTCCACTACTGTTTAGATCATTACAGCCCGACTCCACACCACTCACCGGATAATGCTAAAAGAGCCGGAGGGGATTACAAAGCGTCGCACTTCTCCGCTCCACCTTGCAGACTGTAAATGATTCCCCGCTCGGGGGGGTGAAAAATACACTGCAGGTGTCAACGCTGCATTACGGGGCATCAGAAGGAGCAATCTTTTTAAACTGTTCCGCAACAAGTTTCCGCAGTTCATCAACGGTCCGGAGTGTGTTTTCACTGGCACGCCGCCTCCGCAGCTCACACGTCTGATTTATTTGGCTTGGAAAGAGAGAGAGAGAGTAGAGTAGAGAAGACCTCAGAAATTTACACCAGAAGCCCAGAGCAGAACGTACTTCCATTATTTTAATGATGTAAAGGACACATAGTGAGGAAGGAGTATCCGGGGGAATATTCGGGGAGGGAAGGGGGAAAAAAAAAAGACTGACAGGAAGTGAATGCAGGTGTATATCAATGAGAGCACAGCTGGAAAGCCATGGGTTAGATCAGCTCGGCTTTACCGGAAACGAACACTCTTGTGTAAAGTACCAGATATTTATTATTTACGACTTAACTGGAGTGGGGGGGCATTGTGGTTTAGTGGTTAGCACATTCACCTCACACCTCCAGGATTCGGGTTTGATTCCCGTTTCGGCGATGTGTGTGTGTGGAGTTTGCATGTTCTCCCCGTGCTTCATGGGGTCTTTCTCCGGGTTCTCCGGTTTCCTCCACGGTCCAAAAACATGCACGGTAGGTTGATTTCCAAAATTTTGGAAAATTGTCCCTAGTGTATGAATGTGTGTGTGTGTGTGTCCTGTGATGGGTTGGCATTCCATCCAGGGTGTATCCTGCCTTAATGGCCATAGACGCCTGAGATAGGCACAGACTCCCCGTGACCCGAGGAAAGATAGAAGATGAATGAATGAATAAATACAGGTATCATTTAACAAGCATTTTGCATTAATATAAAACTCTGACGTATTCATAAACGTATACCTAAAATCCATTTATACGCAATATTGAGTCCTTTCTACACTTTAAACTGAATCACATTCTTGAGCTATTGCTTTTACAGAGTTATTCTAACACACCATTAACCAACCTCTCCGTCAAAAATGTCGACTTTCTGACATTCCTGTGTCCACGCTGAAGTCTCTCGGTCTGGGGGGGATTCATCCACGTCTCGGAGTTTTGTTTTTATTTTTTTATTTTTTGCTTCTCTTTTGAGAAAGGCTTTTGAAATCTCTCTTCACAACCGGTGGAAGAGTGCTGTGTTTGTTCAGAAAAGGTAAAAAGCTGCATGGGGCAAGCCGTTTGAT
>JACRUU010000025.1:4669150-4744150 GCA_030449085.1 Kryptopterus vitreolus | reverse complement strand
ACGTGAAATGCGCCCGGGGTTCTTCTCCCAGGACCAAGCTGAGCTGTCTAACTTGTGGGCTTCGAGTATCTGTAAAACAACAGATGGTATGGTGTTTATCCTGATGTGTTGAGGTTGGTGCACAAAAAGGGAGGAGGCACTGGTGACACTGATGCTTAAGGTTCGGTGATGTTCACGAGGAGCGAAGGTCTGAGAGATCCCAGAGAGACTCGTTCTTTTAGAAAGAAGTCGGATCACACAGAACATCACAGCCTGCAGCATGTGGTTAGTCAGAGAGCCAATGCGGACCCTGTGCACCACCCAGAGCCCCGTGGGTTCGTGAGTGAGATGCCATGTTTTTCATCATGTTTTCTTTTCACGTCGGATCGATACACTATACAGACAAAAGCATTGAGACGTATGTAGTAGTTCTTCTCCAGACCGTTATTATTGCAGTGTAGGAGACGCAATTGTATCCGCCGTCTTTGCGTGAAATGTTAGAACATGACCTCGTTTCATGATGATCTCGTCCTTTCCATTGGCTGGAGTTGGAGGATCGTTGATAAACCTTATTAAATGACCTCTGTGGCTCTCCAACAATCTCCAGACTTACAACCTTTACTAATACCCATAAAGAATAGGACACACACTAATACCCTATTCACACACTACTATGTAGTGTTTCCTCTACATCCTCTATTAATGTCCTATCAGGTGTGTATAATACATAGTGACATTATTATCCTGTTATATTGAGCAGACGAGGAATAATACATAATAAACATAATATATAATGAAAAATGAAAATCAGTTTGGCCCTAATTGTTTCTTGTTGAGCCGAAGCGACGGTGGTGAGGAAAAACTCCCTGAGAGCAGGAAGATCCCTTGAGAGGAACTCAACAGAGAACCTCATCCTCATTTGGGTTGTTAGTTGTGTTTGTGGTTTGAGGATGTTTATTGTGGAGTGTGGAGTGTATCCATGAATTGGTTAGAGGTGTCATCGACCGGGGGGGCGGGGTCACCATGTGGTTCAGACAGGACCAGAGTGTAGGGTCTGGATCACTGGCAGCTCAGCAGTGGGACATGTAACTCAACGGAGAGATAGAGAGAGAGAGGGAGGGAGAGAAAGAAAGAAAGAAAATTGAGCTTAATGTTTTTTTGGTTTACTTCTGCGGTTCGTAAAATCTGTAATGTGACTTCTTTACAGTTTTGTACTTAACTACAATTTTCAACTGCATGCAACATGGAGTAAATCAAGACGTAAAATGGATAGAGAAAAAAAAAACACATGCAACTCACGAGTGAATGAAGTTTATATTCATTTATTTTTTAAGCACAGCCCACAACAAAGCCAGACTTCATAACCAAAAAAATGTTTAGTACTGTTTTAGAAATCCAATCTTTGCGTAGTTATAACAGGACACACAGGGAAGTAACATGGCAATGCATTTGTGATTTATTTTATTATTATAAATGGGGAGTAAAGAGTTAACAGTGTTATGTTATTTCATTACAAAATAAATGTAAAAGTCATTCGTTACAGTTACTTAGAAAAAAGTGTAATTAAATTACAAACATTAAAGATGACAAATAGGCTTAAATCTGAACAATAATAATAGGGATTGGGGTTCGATTCCTGCCTCCGCCCATGTTTCTTGCCAGTGTGTCCTGTCTTAGCTATGCAAAGATTTCTAAAACAGTATGAAATATTTTTTTGTCTGGCTTTGTTGTGGCTGTGATTAATAATTAAAGTAATATAATTCTTACAATAAACAAGAGTTGAGTTAATACTGTAAGGTTAACTGTAAAGTTTAAATGTTTGGAATAAATGATTGAGTTGGAAATAACCATTATAAACTTGAAAGTAATCAAAAAGTAAATGAAATGTAATCAGTTACTTTATTTTCATAAAGTAATTAAAAAGTTACACACTACTTATTACATTTTGAATATGGTCATTTGTAATCTGTAACCTATCATATTTCCAAAGTAACACTCCCAATACGATATATATATATATATATATATATATATGTGTGTGTGTGTGTGTGTGTGGTGTGTGTGTGTGTGTGTGTGTGTGTTGTATATATATATATATATATATATATATATATCTATCTATATATATATATATATATATATGTATATGAGAGAATGAGAGTGAAGAGAGATGAGAGAGAGAGAGAGAGAGAGGAGAGATCTAGAAGAACACACTATATATCTATATATATAAAGAGAGGGAGAGAGATCTAGAAGGACTAATATATATATATATATATATATATATATATATATATATATATATATAGTATCAGTTAGTACATTCGTAAACTCCTTTAATTTTACTTGTACTTACATCTGCATGGAGCAAGGTCAAGTTGGAACAGGTTTGGGTCTCCACATTTAAGTGAAAGCAAGATGTCTGATGCAATTGCGTATGAAAGAAAGAAAGATGAATGAATGTGACAAAGGAAGTTTCTCCCAGAAGACTGGAAGGAATTACAAGAGCAAATTGGTGCTACGCGTAAAATGTGATGCACGACAAAGTGATTTTATGGCCATATACGGCCATATACATCCACATACGGTGTGTGTGTGTTCTCAGGGGAGTTTTTGAATCCCACACACACACACACACACACACACACACACACACACACACACTTACAGTGTCCGGTCTGTCAGATTTTCTAATACATGCTCACAGTCTCTCCAGTGAAGTCCTGCAGCTTCCATGTCGTGTCAAACTCCATAATTTAACTCTGATTTCCTAATTCGCCTGCATGGAAAAGATGGATGAACCTCTCTCTCTCTCTCTTTCTCCGCCTGTATCGCTCTCTCTCTCTCTCTCTTCTCTGGCCTGTATTGCCGTATCTCTCTCTCTCTTCTTCTCTCTCTCTCTCTTTCTCTCTTATCACACAGGACCCGTCAATACACTGTAAGAGCTGCGTTTAGCAGCATAGTCGTGGTGGGAGGCCCTGAGATGTGCTGGGCTTGACAGAGATGGATGGTGTGAGCCTCCAAAGCCTGCAAGGACAAAGGGACACACACTCAGGCAGGGGAAGAGAGAGAGCGAGAGAGAGAGAGGGAAGGTGATGAGAGGAAGAAAGCGCTAGCAACCCTCTAATCTCACATTTCATCCCTTTATGACTGCCATGATCAGGTGCAGCGCGGGGAACCATAGAGAACAGGATAAAAGGGATGCGTTGATAAAGCGAGGGACTTTTCTGACACCTCCAGTTTGGTGCTACGGTGCTAGAACGAGTGAGATTTCCATCAGCGACAGACAGAACAGACATGCTGACACGGCGAGAAGGGGGGAGAAAAAAAAACTTAGCACGCAGTGATACACTCCGAGATTTATTCCGAATAAACATCATTCAGGCACAAAAGCCTTGGAGTGATTATGATCCTCATCAGCGATAACATCTAAAGAGCAAAGCTCAACTTTCATCTCAGCAAAGAAATAATAAAAAAAGAAAAGAATTTCAAAGTAATTCCAGTGATCGAATGGCGTCTGGAACCAGGAGTTGGTCCCCCGGTGGGTTGTGATGGTCCGTGTGTGTGTGTGTGTGTGTGGTGTGTGTGTGTGTGTGTGTGTGTGTGTGTGTGTGTTTGCAAAATGTCGTGTTCCTTTTGCACTGATGTCTATTTAGTATCACATGCTCTGTGGATGAAAGCTATTTTTTTCTCCCTCCATCCAATAAATTCTCCGCCAGTTTCCGCCCTCCATCTCCGGCTCCACTTTCACACAACACTTGCTAATCTGGGAGCATCTGATGCGGTGCTCTTTTTCCTTTTCGAAAACTGCTTGTGAAATGTCATCTGTCTGGCAGCTGAGCAAACGACGAGGAGAGTGCTAACCGCCTTCGTATATATATATATATATATATAGATATATTATATATATAGTATATATATATATATATATATATATATATATATATATATATATATATATATATATATATATATATATATATATATATACGATCTCACAGATAGCGCACATTCATGACTGATCACGTCCTCTTAATTTATCATCGAGTCTAAAAAAAAAAGGACGAATCAAAGTCCTAATTCAGAGGATAAAATGTTGCACTTCCGACCGGCCATGGGTTCAAATCCCAGAGTCAATAACGTCAAGTCGTTTTTTGTTTTAAACGTTTATTTATTCACGTCTCTAAAAGGTGATTTTTTTATTTTTTTTTATCTCTGGGCTCCTTAACAGAAGGTGAAAAGCCTCGGTCTCACCAAGCTGCAACTCTTGGGGGCCTTTGAGCAAGGCCCTTAACCCTTCATTCTCCGGGGGGGGCGAGGGTGCTGTGTTTCTGATCTCATCTATCCTTTCTTATTTCTATCGATTCATCCTCCCTTCTATCCACGATCTATTTGTCAATCTTTTCTTCCTTCACTTCCTTCCATCCATCCATTTTTCTAACTGTTAAACATTTACATTACATTTACATTTGTAATATTTAGCAGACGCCCTCATCCAGGGCGACGTACAAGAAGTGCTTTAGATCTCCATCTAAGGATAAACCTGCCACCCTGCATCCGTCCAAACGTCCGTCTTACACAAATCCATTCTTCTTTTTACCATCCATCATTCTTTCCTTTTCTTTCATTTATCCATATGTCCATCCATCCATCTATCCATCCCATTTTCCTACCTGGGGTATGAAGAAACACTTGATACATGATCTAAAGCGACCGTCACATATAAAGCATGCTTACCTTTTTTTTTTTTTTCCTTTATGAAAAAATATTACGCTTTGTACTCTGGAGGAGGGGGTCGACCAGTGGTTTAAGGCCCTGAGCAACTGATCGGAAGTTCGGGGGTTCGAGCCCCGGTATCGCCAAGATGCCACCATTGTGTCCTTGAGCAAGGCCCTTAACCCTCTGTGCTCTAGGGGGCGCCGTATCATGGCTGATCCTGCGCTCTGACCCCCAGCTTCCAAAAACAAGCTGGGATATGCGAAGAAAGAATTTCACTGTGCTGTAATGTACATGTGATAAATAAAGGCTATTCTATTCGTTTCTGTTATGCTATGCTAATCAGCCCTTAAGTCGTCATGACGAGCAATAACAACATAAAACATATAACCATTTGACTCAGAGGACACACACATAAGCACACACTCCGTCAAAACTTGAAAAAGTGGGGGATTATTGGAAAATTACAGAAATAAACTTCGGGCCATAATCAAATCTGACACTTATTGCGGTTTTATATCACCCGCATGATGTGTTTACGACGCGAATGTCTCGACACACACGTCGAGTTCATGTTGTATTATTCCAGGTTTTGCACATTCGCTTTTACGTTCTACGTCGTCAGGGTTTTTGGGTTTTTTTTTTCCCCCGAACGCACCGCGGCTTATGGCTTATGGGGTGTGTGCTGCATAAATCCATCCCGAATTCCACATTCATGACCTGAACGACAAAATATCGCCTGGAACATTCGTAAAAAAAGTCATGTTCCAGCTCTTTAAACAAAGAATCTGCCATGAAAAAAATTACCTCAGAGATACTCCAATAATATATATATATATATATATATATATATATATATATATATATATATATATATATATATATATAATATAATAAAAAATATATATATATAAAACAATAAAAAGTTCCATCGCTACCAAAGTTAATAAATCATAAAGTCTCGCAGTAATCTGTGTGGAAGTGTGGAAGTTTCCACTGGTCAGGAGGACATCTGCTCTGTGACAGACGTGTGAAAATGACTCGCTATAGTGCTTTATAAGACTCCGAGCGCATGTGTTGGCTGGGAAGCAATGAGATGTCTCATTCCGACACGTAGGTAGAAGTTGGACCCGCCTCGTCCAACACCACCCACTGCCTGGAGACGCTCGGGAGAGCAAGAAAAAAAGGAATGACGAAAAAAATAAAAAAAGTTTGCCGAGAGAAGGCGAGAAGTTTTTTCGAGGCCATGCCTGAACGAATATTACAAATCGATGCATGTCTAAGCAGGGCACTTCGTCGTTTTCTAGGTCGCGCTATATGTATCCTTTACAAATGTCAAATCTTGCAAGATATGCGAGGAAGTCTGACTGGATATATTTTTAAACCCCAAATGCTGAATCTGAAATGGTGCCATCCTCACCAGACCCTATGTAGGTCCTAATGTGTCAGCCAGACAGCCATGTTGAATTTGGGTTATGATGCTGAAGACTGGCTGATGGTAATCACACTACTTTTACTGAACACACTCTGACCGTGACCTTTTCGGCGCACCGGATCTCCTGAGATGCTTCAGACCCACTCGATGTTATAAGTAGGCTCGATCCTCCAGCTCTGGGCCGTGTGAGGTCTTCTGATTAATATACAGCTGTGGCTTCGGGGTATACAGTGGGATGAAGTCCAGGATAATTCCAGCTTAGACCTTCATACCGGTGCTAAGAAGTGGAAGGTTGGATCCGTGTGCTCAGCAAGCGCTATGACATGGAGAAGACCTGACCCATCAGTGGCTTTAACCTTCTTCATTGGGTCAGTTTCTGCCCCGTACCAGCTGTTTTACCTCGGCTAACAACCCGTAACTTACTTCCGCTACCCTTTTAACAAGTGTAACGCCATCCGACCAAAGTGTTTGTTTGTTTTGTTTTGTTTTTTAATCTATAACACCCTCATGTTATAGATCTACATCAGACATATTATTTCTTGCTAATCATCATTAATACCTGCCGAATGCATCTGACACACGGAAGCTACACAGACTCGTTATATTTCAATAAATACTGCTGAAAAATACTTTGTAAAAGATCAGAATGTGGAGGAATTAAATAATAATATTAATTATAATAATAATAATTCATTAATCTTCAGTCATTCATACATTAGGAACAATTTTTCAGTTCACTAGGGACAGTTTTTGGACAGACGGACGGCGTGGGGGGGTATATAAAAATATCTATAGATATATAAAATATCTAATAATAGTCTATAAAAATATCTAAAATGATACAAAATGAGAAGAGTAATAGTGCGGCACAGTGGATTAGCACGTTCGCCTCACACCACCAGGGTCCGGGTTCGATTCCCGCCTCCGCCTTGTATGTGTGGAGTTTGCATGTTCTCCCCGTGACTCAGGGGGTTTTTCTCCGGGTTCTCCGGTTTCCTCCCGGTCCAAGAACATGCACGGTAGGTTGATTGGCACCTTGGATTTTGAGTGTGTGTCTTGCGATGGGTTGGCATTCCATCCAGGATGTGTCCTGCCTTAATTCCCATAGACGCCTGAGATAGGCACAGACTCCCCGTGACCCGAGGGAAGATCGGATAAAGCGGTAGAAGATGAATGAATGAATGAGAAGAGTAATAGGGTAAAAATCTTTTAGGGTAAAAGTTGTATGAAGTATTCGTGGTGTATGTATGAAGTAAACATGTCAGGGGATTTTTCAAGAAAGGTCAATAAATATGGGGAAGGGGTCAGAAATCTGCATGGATTTTTTTTGTTACATATAAATTGTATGGAGTTAAATAAGACTTCTTAGAAAAGGGGCGAATTTACTCGAATTTGCATATGCAAATTGGAGGATAATAGCAAATTTTGGGAAATTAGTGGATAAATCATTAAGGAGGAATTATTGAGCAAAGTATGTCAATTTCACTGGTGTGGGATATAAAAAATGGGGGTGTTATCGTTGACTTGTGTCTTGCAGTTCTGAGATGGGACTGACCTGGCTGCGATAAAAGCTGTTTCACTCCTTCTCGACTCGTTCTTTCTTTATTCTGTCCGTTCATGCATTATTTGAAGGGATTAATGGTGATTGATCAGTCACTCGGTAACGGAATTGCACCCTAAACCATCTCGGTGCTTTAGTGACGGAGTGAAGTCTGGCTCCTCGCTGGTTCCTCTGCAGACTGCTGAGTTTTAACAGCGATCCTGGCTGGACACAATGGGAAGCTGGTCACATGCTGGAGAATCTCCATTCTCACTGTCATTGCTGTGCCCTCGAGAAACATCCTGCTGGGCATTTAATGTCACATGTTCTTACCCACATTTTTTTCTTCACACTCTGTCCAAACACACACACACACACACACACACACACACACACAAACACAGTAACTTTTTGTCTAAAAACATCCACACTGTGCCTGTCCATATGGAGTTACTCCACTGACAATAATTATACCAATTAATGGATTTAATTATTTACAGTATTGCATTGCTTATTTGTCACACATTCTCGAACATTACGAATACAGAATTGTGTTTGTGAGACAGGATTCATCTGTGCAACATGAAGCACATTTTCAGTAAAAGAAAAAATAATAAAACAACAAACCACACACTTGGATTGACAGGTTTTTGAACACCATTGAACCGTGAGATCATCAGATAGTCTTGAATTTTATTTACTTTCCTGTAAAATCACAATTTGAATCTATTTAGAAGATTCCATGTCTAGCTTTGAGCCTAGTTGGATTTTTGTTTTATTGAATATTACTATATTACATTTTACTATTTAACTATTTATTTTACTATTTAATAGCTTCAGTATTATTTTATGAGGTCTGTTCACACGCTTCATGCACTGGAAAAATCACAAATCCCCTGGCATTTTAAAAAGTAAAAAGAAAAAAAAAATAAATAAATATATATATATAGAGATATATATATATATATATATATATAGATATATATAAATATAGAATACATATAATTTTTATTATATATATATATATATATAGATATATATATATATATGATATATGTATATATATATATATATATATATATATATATATATATATATATACACACAGACAGACCAGTGTGATTAGATCATTGTTTCTCTGATAAGGTGATGAATGTGGTTCTGTGTGAGGATGAAGGAACTGATGTAAAACATCCCCCGTGCAGAACTCGGAACCGGTTACACGCGCTGCCTTGTTTATTTTGTGTTATTTTTGTTTAATTTAGTTGAACATAGCTGCCTGATCTTAACGACTCCCACCTTGTTCATTTCCCGATATGAGCTCAGATGGTTTTACAGGCTTAGCGTCTGTTCGGAGGCTTTAAATGGCTGTTTTTTTTTCCCCCTGGCTTTTTTTTTTTTTTATCTCGTCCGGCTCGCTGCTGGCACACGGACTGAGAGTCTGGTTACTGATACGGCGAGACAAATTCATTTAAGAGCCAAAAACTTTAAACCCAGGGAGTCAGCAGAGTGCAGGAATGTGGAGTATGCTCATTATCAAAGGAGATACGAGGTTTTTTTTTTTTTTAATCCTGTTTGGCGAAGACGTGGAGCTGCTTACATTGGCGGTGTTGCACGTTTCTCTGAAACGAGACAGGGTTAGGGTGTTTTCCATCTGATCTTTTACAGGGCGGGTGGTTCTGGCTGAGCGAGGCCTGGGAGAGATGGTTTTATGGCTGGGCGCTGATAATTTAAAGACGATCACTGGAGTAAAGTGTGAAATAACGAAAGCTGCGATTCTCATCAGTTTTTTTTTTTACTTGTAGCGTGTCGGGGCCGGTTAAGGGCGACCGAGTGGAAAGTTTTTTTCACCTGTCACTGCTTTCTGGTTTGAAACGAGACTTCTCCTTAGTCATATCAGATTGATGAGCTGATAAGGAGATGCACCTAAACATATGTTATTCAATTTTATTCAATTAAATTAGAATGTCATGGAAAAGATCATTTATTCCAGTAAATTGTGAAACTTGTGTATTACATTTATTCAGTCACACACCGAATTGAGGCAGGAATTAAAGCAAAAGGAGCCTCTACAGATTATTGAGTACATATACAGTAAATGAACATACTTTCCAGATGGCCAGCAATTCACTAACAATTCTTTTATATTGGTCTTATAAAGTCTTCTTATTTGTTGCGATTGGTGAGATTTTGTGAGCCAAAATCATCACAATTAAAAAGAACCAGTCTGTGTGCAATGAATTTATTTAGTGCCCAATTTGAGTTTTGAACTTTTCCATGATATTGTACTTTATTGAGATACACCTGTTTTCATGGTAATTAATTCATTTCTTGTTCGATTCTTTGCCATTTCTTGTGGTTGTTTTATATGTTAAATATGGTATGTGGCTCCTTTAAGAATTATGTTCCGGTTTTGTACCGGTGATACATTTAGGTTATATACGGTAATGTACGGTAATATAGTGGGGAGCTTATAGCTGTTGTGAATACGCAGGTAGAAGGTTTCATTCTGGGAAATTTAGGAAGCGTGGGTGGATGCGCATTGGTGGTTATTTTTTGTTATTTGTCTGTGCCCAGAGAACATGACGGAGTATGAAGGAGCAGATCATTCACAGATTATTCACAGATCAATATATATATATATATATATATATATATATATATATATCTATATATATATATATATACAGACGTGGACAAAATTGTTGGTACCCTTTGGTCAATGAAAGAAAAAAAGTCACAATGGTCACAGAAATAAATTTAATCTGACAAAAGTAATAATAAATAAAACATTCTATAAATGTTAACCAATGAAAGTCAGACATTGTTTTTCAACCATGCTTCAACAGAATTATGTAAAAAAATAAACTCATGAAACAGGCATGGACAAAAATGATGGTACCCCTAGAAAACACAGAAAATAATGTGACCAAAGGGACATGTTAATTGAAGGTGTGTCCACTAATTAGCATCACAGGTGTCTACAACCTTGTAATCAGCCAATTGGGCCTATATATATGGCTCCAGGTAATCACTGTGTTGTTTGGTGATATGGTGTGTACCACACTCGACATGGACCAGAGGAAGCAAAGGAAAGAGCTGTCTCAAGAGATCAGAAAGAAAATTATAGACAAGCATGTTAAAGGTAAAGGCTATAAGACCATCTCCAAGCAACTAGATGTTCCTGTGAGTACAGTTGCACATATTATTCAGAAGTTTAAGATCCATGGGACTGTAGCCAACCTCCCTGGACGTGGCCGCAGGAGGAAAATTGATGACAAATCTAAGAGACGGATAATCCGAATGGTAACAAAAGAGCCTAGAAAGACTTCTAAAGAGATTCAAGGTGAACTTCATGCTCAAGGAACATCAGTGTCAGATCGCACCATCCGTCGTTGTTTGAGCCAAAGTGGACTACATGGGAGACGACCAAGGAGGACACCATTGTTGAAAAACGAATCATAAAAAAGCAAGACTGGAATATGCCAAACTACATGTTGACAAGCCACAAAGCTTCTGGGAGAATGTCCTGTGGACAGATGAGACAAAAATCGAAGTTTTTGCCAAGGCACATCAGCTGTATGTTCACAGACGAAAAAATGAAGCATATCAAGAAAAGAACACTGTCCCTACTGTGAAACATGGAGGAGGCTCTGTTATGTTCTGGGGCTGCTTTGCTGCGTCTGGCACAGGGTGTCTTGAATCTGTGCAGGGTACAATGAAATCTCAAGACTATCAAGGAATTCTAGAGAGAAATGTACTAGCCAGTGTCAGAAAGCTTGGTCTCAGTCGCAGGTCATGGGTCTTGCAACAGGACAATGACCCAAAACACACAGCTAAAAACACCCAAGAATGGCTAAGAGGAAAAAATTGGACTATTCTAAAGTGGCCGTCTATGAGCCCTGACCTCAATCCTATTGAGCATCTTTGGAAGGAGCTGAAACATGCAGTCTGGAAAAGGCACCCTTCAAACCGGACACAACTGGAGCAGTTTGCTCATGAGGAGTGGGCCAAAATACCTGCTGAGAGGTGCAGATGTCTCATTGACAGTTACAGGAAGCGTTTGATTGCAGTGATTGCCTCAAAAGGTTGCGCAACAAAATATTAAGTTAGGGGTACCATCATTTTTGTCCATGCCTGTTTCATGAGTTTATTTTTTTACATAATTCTGTTGAAGCATGGTTGAAAAACAATGTCTGACTTTCATTGGTTAACATTTATAGAATTTTTATTTATTATTACTTTTGTCAGATTAAAGTTATTTCTGTGACCATTGTGACTTTTTCTTTCATTGACCAAAGGGTACCAACAATTTTGTCCACGTCTGTATATATATATATATATATATATATATATATATATATCTATATATAAAGGGCCTGTAAAAGAGGCGTGGTCCTGCCAGAACAGACCACTCCCACCAGGGTGAATAAATAAATGCGGTAGGTATCTTCTTCAGCAGCAGCTCATTGAACATCCGTGTACAGCGAGCTCACGTACTGAAACACACACCGACTCGGTTCCAGGAAACAGTCGGAAATGTCTGGGAAGCTAAAAAGCTGAAATGAGGCATGGAGTGGTTGTTTCTCAGCCTGATCCTGGACAACGTTCCAGCGCCTGTTATTCTGCAGTGAGAGCCGCATTCATCCGTCTGGAACATCTACATGCTGTTTAGGCCAATCGCCATGCGAGAGAGAGAGTGTGTGTGTGTTTGTGTCTGTGTGTGTGAGAGAGAATATAAAAGGATAAAAAAATCCTTAAACACAATGTCTGCGGACGGGTGAGGGTTTCTCTCTGTTACACACACACCACAGACAACACGACAGATATTATCTGAAAAGCTGACAATAGAAAGCGAGAGAGAGAGAGAGAGAGAGAGAGAGAGAGAGAGAGAGAGAGATGAATAATAAGGTCATTAAGAAATCTTTTATCTTTATATATATTAATTTTTTATTTATATAAATGTGTAAATATTAGGGCTGTCAATCGATTAAAATATTTAATCGTGATAAATCGCATGTTTTCAATGTACTATAAATGTATGCTTTTTCGCGTTTCTGTGTTCTAATTATATAAATGTATCTCCAAATCTCTCACTTTAATAAAATGATCAATTATTTAATATTTATTTCACTCTGGATGTTCTTGCTAATCCATTAATTTCTTGTTCATTTCATTGTTTCCTGTTTAGTGGTTGTTTTAATTGTAAAATATGGGACGTGGCTCCTTTAAGAATTCTGTTCCGGTTGCTTTTCCATATAAACTGGTGATACGTTTAGGTTATATGGAAGCGCTTTGCGTTCACAAAAGAAAAATGCTCTTCCATAATACGGCTTTCGGAATGCGATGCACTTCATTCATTTTCAAATTGTATTTAGATAAAACAATTCATTAGGCTTTTTAAACATTAAAAAGCATTTCCTTCATCTTCCTCCATCTCTGAGCATTTCCCTCGGTTTCCTGCCTTCAGCAGGAAATTAGCTACAGCTCTGTATGTGAGCCGACAGACTCAGAGTCTGCGTTCGCATGACGCGTCAGTCCTGATCATGTCCAGCTACTGCTACACCGCCGGCAGCCGGGGTTAGCGCTAAATGCTAAAATAACACCTGGAATTCCCGCTAACACAGGATTTCAGCGCCCGCAGGTGATGTGTGTGTAATTGCTCGAAGATACGAACCGTCTGCTGAATCCTGAACGGGCTGAAACAATTTTCTAAATCGGTGTGCTAAATGGCCGTATTAAATCAGTGTGCTCAGTTCGTGTGTTGAATCCGTGTGCTGAAACTGTGTGATGAACTATGTGCACTATATGAAACTATATACTGTATGTATCCATACAGTACTGTATCCATGTGTACTGAATATCTGTGTGCTGAATCATTGCACTGAAATTGGGTGCTGAATTGTTTGCTGAACCAGTATGCTGCATCCATGTGCTGAATTATGTAGTGAAATTATACAATCTGTGTTGTATCAGTGTGTACTGAAACATTCTGCTGAATCTATGTGCTGAATCTGTGTGGTGAATCAGAGTAATGCAACTGTATTCTTTTTATACATGTGCTGAATCTGTGTGCTGAATATGTGTGCTGAATCATGTACTAAATATGTGTGCTGAATCGTTTGCTGAATGGTGTGCTGAATCAATGTGCTGAATCCTGTGCTAAATATGTGTGTTGAATCGTGTGCTGAATATGTTTGCCGAATTGGTGTGCTGAATCAATGTGCTGAATCATGTGCTGAATCATGTGCTGAATATGTTTGCTGAATGGTGTGCTGAATCAATGTGCTGAATCATGTGCTGAATCAATGTGCTGAATCCTGTGCTAAATGTGTGCTGAATGTGTGCTGAATCAATGTGCTGAATCGTGTGCTGAATATGTTGCTGCTGAATTTGTGTGCTGAATCTATGTGCTGAATCCTGTGCTAAATATGTGTGCTGAATCGGTGCTGAATCGTGTGCTGAATCTGTGTATTGAATCTGATGTGTGCGTGTGTTGAATGTGTCTGAATAGTGTACTAAATATGTGTGTGTAGTGTACTAAATATGTGTGCTGAATCGTGTACTAAATATGTGTGCTGAATAGTGTACTAAATATGTGTGCTGAATAGTGTACTAAATATGTGTGCTGAATCGTGTACTAAATATGTGTGCTGAATCTAAATATGTGTGCTGAATGTACTAAATATTTGCTGAATCGTGTGCTAAATGGTGTGCGAATCAATGTGCTGAATCCTGTGCTAAATATGTGTGCTGAATCAATGTGCTGAATCGTGTGCTAAATATGTCTGAAACGTGTGCTGAATAGTGTACTAAATATGTGTGCTGAATCGTGTGCTGAACCTGTATAATGAATCTGGGTGCTTAATCTGGATTCTTCAGAGCTTTTTGTGCTTTTGATCACAACAACGCGATAATAATGAAGGAATCTTTCGGTCTGACTGATGTGAGCAGAGCGAATGTATTCCCTTTATCGCTAACGTTTCCCTCCATCCAGCCAGGGATTTTTCAGTTACATCGCACGCTGTAAACATGATGAAAAAAAAAAAAAGGGTCAGAAGCAGCTTCTAGATCTGGCTCTGTATTCAGCGCGTGGTTTTCTGACGTCCGCGCGGTGATAAATACGGCTGAAAGTCCCGGCATCAATCTTTCATGGCTTTGTTCTATGTTTAAGAATTGATGAGTCCATTCTTGCAGCGGAGGTTAGTGTATGCCGCGAGTGGCACCAGGACCAGGCGAGTAATGAAGCAGAAACACAAAGCAGCACTCACTTATTAAAACACTGCTGGAAATAAATCACGCGGAGTAAGAAAGCGAAAAAGAAGATGCAGAAATAGAAATGAAGACACCGCAGTGGTGTGGGGTCACGCTAACACACTCAGAGCTATTACTCCAGTTTACTCAGGGTAAGTGGAGGCCACCTTCCGCACGTTCCAAGGCCGGGCTTCTGCACGGGCTTCTACACAATCGACAGGAACACCTGGATAGAACACATCTGGAAGGAACCCTGGAGGGGAGAACACATCCGTATGAGGAGGAGAGGTCAAGTACTTTCTGGACAATGGTGACCTGCATCTCCAGGTGGGCACTGCAGAGATCCTTCAATCCAAGAAGAATGAGACCCCTTTTCTTGGGTTTGGGGTCATTGTTCTGTTTGTAATTGCAGAACTCCAGAAAATCATCTCCACACCATCACACTTGCTCCTCCGCATTTCACAGAGGGAACCACACGTCCTTCAACACCTAACAAAGACAGCAATCTCAAACTCATTAGGTTCAACGTCCATTCCTTGTGTTTTCTGGCCAAAGCAGGTCTCTTTTGTCACAACATTTATATTTACAGCATTTATGGCATTTAAGGACCTTGCTCAAGGGCTCCCACTAGTGGTAGCTTGGTGGTTGTGGGGTTTGAACCTGCAATCTTCTGGTCCAGATGCCAACACCTTAACCACTAAGCCACCACCTCCCTAGCACATAAAGAGTCCTCCACAACCATATAGAGTCACTGAATAGGCGATCCCGATACGTCCTCTACACGTCGCCATTAAGAATGAGCGTTTCTTCCTACGACTTGCCGCATTTTGCCTCGTCAAGCCCTGATGGCACTTTTTTTTTATTTAAATAAACGTGTTGTGCTTAGCAGAATATCCACCAGATGGCGCATGGAACGACATGCTATATCTACAGGTGGGAAGTTACTCATAAACACTTTTCAATTATTCGGAAAAATTAATAACTGCATGAAATGTTGTGATAATGAGTAAACATCCACAATAAAATACAAATATAATAAATACAGAATCCATGTCTGCATTAAAAAAGATTAGATTTATAAACATTTTATTGCTCTAGCGCCAAACTGCGGCTCTTTGCCTGGTTTCATGCAGCTTTTACGTTCATGTTCGGTTCAGTTCAATGCGTTTTTTCCGTTAAATGTGGAAATACCGCAAAGTCTCCCAGGAAGGGCAAGATCAACATCAGAAGTATTCCACCATTTCTATCCACACAGGCTGCTGAGGTGTCATTTCTAGACTGGACTACTGCAACTGTCTGTTGGCAGGTTCTACCTCAGAACGCTTATTCGTCCACTGCAAATAATTCGGAATGCAGCTGTTCAACCTTCCCAAGTTCTCCCACAACACCAGATTCAAAACACCGATGGTCACATACAAAGCCAAAGAGACCTCATCACCCACTTTCTTCCACATGATCCCACCTTCTCTCAAGCTAAGAGGCAAGTGAAGTGCAAGGTTCGTCTCTGTTCTGGCACCGAGGTGGTGGAATGAACGTCCCCTGGACGTCCGAACAGCCCGAGTCACTAACTGTCTTCAAGCGACGACTGAAGACCGATCTATTCCATAAACATTTAACCTAACACGTCTTCCTTTTATTGATTAGCAACACAAAAAAAAACCCCTCAAGTTTAAGGTTGCTTATATCATAAGTTTGTAATCATTCATTCATTCATCTTCTACCGCTTTATCCGATCTTCCCTCGGGTCACGGGGAGTCTGTGTCTATCTCAGGCGTCTATGGGCATTAAGGCAGGATACACCATGTATGGAATGACAACCCATCGCTGGACACACACACTCACATCACACACACACACACACACACACACACACACACACATTCATACACTAGGGACAATTTTCCAAGGTGCCAATCAATCAGCCTACCGTGCATGTTTTTTGGACCGGAGGAAGGAAACCGGAGAACCCGGAGAAAAACCCCCTGAGGCACGGGGAGAACATGCAAACTCCACACACACATGGCCGAGACGGGAATCAAACCCGGACCCTGGCGGTGTGAGGTGAACGTGCTAACCACTAACTAGATTTCTTGTACATCGCTCTGGATAATGGTGTCTGCTAAACACTGTGCATGTAAACGTAAATAAAGGTCTGGCTCACCCTGTTTCTTTTACACACCAGATGCTGAAATATTAACACAAAGTATTTAGGGGAGGCTATTTGTATTCCTTTCTAATGCTGTCTCAGCTGGCAAAGATAAACGCAGCTATTTGGATAATTCAAAATAAAAAAGAATATTTTTCTTTTCTTTTTTTTTGTTTACTAAAGAATTACAGTCATTTTTTCCTCGATCATAGTTTGGATTCTTCACTTCTAATGTACAATGTTAAAGATAAATCACACCACTGAAGGAGAAGGTGTAAATAAACTACGGTGTGTGTGTGTATAATATATATATATATATATATATATATATATATATATATATATATATATTTGCTCTTTTCTGGATTCAGAATCAGAATTTCCTTCATTACTTTGCGTGCTGGATTTACAAGAAGTTGCTGGAATGCTATAATCATTGGATTTTTTTTGGAGCGCTGTAAATAAACTCCCAATGTCGTGTTTCAAGCATTTTTGAATACATTTTTTGAAATGTGAAAATAATTTCACATCTTTTATCGGGTCGAGCTGAATGTTTTATTTGTATGGATTTCCCTGCCAGCTTTTCAGTCACAAACAAACAGTTTATTTTTATTTGAGTTGCCATGATTTTTTTTTTCATTTCCTCAGACCTGATATTTCATGTACATAAATCAGTGATATATATACATATATATACATTATATATATATATATATATATATATATATATATATATATATATATATATGACACATATATATATATATATATATATATACATATATATAATATATATATATATATATATATTATTATATATATATTAATATCTATAATATATTATATATACAGTACTGTGCAAAGGTTTTAGGCAGGTGTGAAAAAATGCTGTAAACAAAGAATGCTTTGAAAAATGGAAGTGTTAATTATTTACTTTCATCAATGAAGGAAATGCAGTGAATGAAGAAAAGAGAAATGGAAAGTCAAATCAATATTTGGTTGTGAACACACTTTACCTTCAAAACAGCAGTAACACTTCTAGGTACACTTACACACAGTGTTTATGAAGGAACTCGGCTGGTCGGTTGTTCCATCTTGGAGAAGTAAACACAGATCTTCTGTGGATTGAGACGTTCTCACATCCTTCTGTCTATATATATTATATATATATATATATTATATAATATATATATATATATATATATACATCGAAATGGCCCTGCATTTGTTCCTAAAGCAGTCGTGTCTCAGATTGAACCCGCTGACGTTTTGTTCTCTCTGTAAACCAGTGATAATCTGGAACAGTGTCGAGTCGGGTGTGAAGCGTGAACTTCCTCCTACAAGCGAAATCCCAAGGAATGTAATGTGAAAGCTGCATGTGAAAGTGAAATCGGTGCGATGAATTTAAAATGCACTTAAACCAAAGTGCTCCATCCAACCAAACACTAGTCTTAAACATCACAGGTTTATGAGCGGAGAGGAAACGGCTTGTGGAAAATTGTTTAGGGGAATGAAAATGAGAATGAGAGAGAGAGAGAGAGAGAAAAGGAGGACAGATGTGAGGTGAACACATCAGCTCTACACATGTATGTCCATGCTAATTTCCTGCTGACTTTGCTGTGTGTGTGTGTGTGTGTGTGTGTGTGTGTGTGTGTGTGTGTGTGTGTGTGTGTGTGTGTGTGTGTGATTAATGAGCGATGCCTGCTTGATCGATAAATGTAAATCCCGGGGAAAGAAAAAACTATTGGGTGCAGCTCGGCACATGTGGCCGTGTGTCTGTCACGTGTCTGGCCTTATTAAGTGAGGAGAATTGAGGAGATGTCTGAGAGAGCAGGAGGAGATATCAGGTCTCTACGTGCATGGAATCATGTATGAGTGATGCTTTGAGCAGTGCAGGAATCAGGAACCACATCACGACGTTAATGATAAATGATGCAGTGAGAGCGGAGAGAACGTAGGCGAGAAAATCTATAAAGATTTTAAAGATCATATGACATTTTTATTTATTTATTTATTTATTTTTACAATTCCGTAAACAACGGCTGCAGAAACGACTCGCACTCCACCACATGATAATTGTGATTCATGAACACTTTCATCATCCACATTAATCAGCTACATTCACAAACACCACACACACACACACACACACCATATATATACATATATATATATATATATATATATATATATATATAATATATATATATATAAAATGATCTGTGAATGATCTACTCCTTCACACTCCGTCATGTTGGAGAATGAACTAAACCAGAACCCCGAATAACAAATTATTCTCTGCGGACTTTTCATTCTGGACAAATAAAAAAAAAACAAACAAACAGATAAATAACAAACAACCAGCAAATCCTCGCATCCACTCACATTTCCTAAATTTCCACGGAATTATGTCTACTACCTGCGTATTCAAGACAGCTATGAGCTCTCCACACTATATTACCGTACATTACCGTATATAACCTAAACGTATCACCGGTTTATATGGAAAGTAACCTGAAACCGGAACATAATTCTTAAAGGAGCCACGTACCATATTTAACAATTAAAAAAAACACAAAGAAACGAATAAGAAATGAATTAATTACCATGAAATTAATGTCAAAAGAATAATTTCCAGAGTAAAATAATTATTGATTTCATTCATTCATCATTGAAGAGAGAATTTGAATGAGCTTTATATATTTTTTACATCTGTTACAAATGGTATCAAAAATATGAAAAGTATTCTTTTATGGTTTGGCATTTATTATTTACACAGCTAATATGTAAATATATATATATATATATATATATATATATATATATATATTATATAAATATATAAAATAATTGTTTGCCATCAGATCGATAAAAGAAGTAAATATACTGATCTGAGTTCATTTGTGATCTGCATTCAGAGCATTCATTTCCTTCCTAGTAGGTGTTTTAGGGGATGTTTATCTCCATACAGACTAAGTAAAAGCCGCAGGTGCAGTGGATGAAACTGAAGCTGATGGACGAGCGCTAACGAGTGATCGAGATAAACAGCCTCTGAGCTCTGAACAGCTTCCTCACCTTCAACATCTCATCACTCCACTTCTCCTCTCCAAGCTGTTACTCAAACACCAACATAAAAAATCTACTAATCTGTGTGTGTGTGTGTGTGTGTGTGTGTGTGTGTATGTATGTGTGGTGTGTGTGTGTGTTGTATGTGTGTGTGTGTGTGTGTTTTCCAGGCACAACCACAGATTTAACCGGCCAATTATCAGATTTAATAAAATGATCTAACCTTTAGATACATTATAATAAATACACTATAAATAATACATTATAAAAAACGTAGAATAATCAGCTAAAGGATTACATCATGTAGCAAACGTGAGAAAAGGAGATTCACCATCATATATATGCGCATAAATATCCATTTTTGAATGACACTAAATCCAAGACAAAATGAAGAAATTAAAGAGGGAAAAAACACACACGCACGGGAGAGGCAGGAATCGAATCCCCAACCCTGGAGGTGTGAGGCTGAACATGCTAACCACTAAGTCACTGTGCCCCCTATAGAAATGATTTAATTACCATGAATAAAAATATTAAAAGAATTCATTTGTAGCACATTGAGAAAAAATTATAAAATTTAATTATTTGTATATTATATATGTATATATATATATATATATATATATATATATATATATATATATACAGTGGTGTGGAAAAACTATTTGCCCCCTTCCTGACTTTTTATTCTTTTGCATGTTTGTCACACAAAATGTTTCTGATCATCGAACACATTTTAATATTAGTCAAAGATAACACAAGTAAACATAAAATGCAGTTTTTAAATTAATGTTTTTATTATTTAGTGAGAAAAAAAATCCAAACCCACATAGCCCTGTGTGTGAAAAAGTGAATGCAAAAAACAGAATAAAAAAAGAATAAAAAGTCAGGAAGGGGGCAAATAGTTTTTTCACACCACTGTATATATATATATATATATATATATAAAGTACAGTATATTGTATATATATATATATTGATATATCTATATATATATATATATATATATATATATATATATATATATGTATATATATATATATATATATTGAGGTGCAGTGGCATTTTAATTATGGATAGAAGAGAATAACAAAGTAATGTTTGATTGAAAATGTATTGATGAATTAATGATGAAATTTGGTTGAAAATAAAAAATAAAAATATATTTATTATCATTAATATGTTGGTTAATTGATCAATAATACATTCTTAATTATATTTTTTTAAATTATAAAATATTATATTATTATTATTATTATTATTATTATTATTATATATTATTACTGTATGTATGTTAGAATTGTTCTATCTCCTCTAATTTCTCTTTATAGACACAACATTGAGGTGGAAAAAAGTCTTCTTGTTTTTATTTCTCAAAGTTTCAGATCTTAGATATTTTCAGAAAGCAGGTTTGGACCGTCGTTCTGTTTGAAATGTGAGAGGTGTCTCCACACTGCGAGGTCGTTATAGAGGTTACAGAGGAAGTGGATCAGATCTGACGTCAGGTTTACACGCGATGAAGAGGGATGGATAAAATGGTGAGGAAAAGTGAGGTGAGGTCACTTGACAGGAAATATCACTCACAGGTTCATGGGGTCAAAGGCGTTGTGGTTTCCAAGAGTTTCAGAATTATAGGGATTATGAAGGATGGATGTTTGGGGTACACAGAGCGCCCACTAGTGGTGTGCAGGAGCACTGCAGGACAACAAAGGGGACTGTCCCAGTGTTGAGTGTGTGTGTGCGTGTGTAGGTTAACATTCCAGACTGAATGATTCCCATCACTGTTATCACAATGTCTCACACACACTCTATCTACCTCCGCTCAAGCAGAGTAGATGCCGTTGTCCAAATGTTTATACAGACTCTGATGAAAAAGCCACCACGACTTCTTTAATATCTCTCCTGCAAACACAACATGCTTACCTACTCTTTACCTGCCTCTGTATGTACTTAAAGCGTGTGTTTGTGTTGTTGTGTGAGGATGAAATCTATATATGCATTTAGAATTCCTTCTAATTACAAAATACTCATTAAACCATGATCCATCATCCAAAGCCATGTAGAAGTACCTGCTTGTTCTGTTCTGCATCAATAATACAAAATAACAACAATAACAATAATAATAATAATAATAATAATAATAGCACTACATTTATGAAAATTTATATTAATAATATAATCTCTGTAAAAGGATGCTCTGAGAAAATATCTATTGTTAAAAACGCAAATAAATTTTAAATTATATAATATATATATATATATATATATATATATATGATGACCGTCCATGACCGTTGACTCTCTGAAGGTCTTCCAGCATCTCTAATCCGAAGCAGGATGTGACAGGATGTTTACTGTGGCATAAAAACCTCCACGAGTTTTTACGATGATGATGAACACACACACACACACACACACACACACACACACACACACACACACAGCAGTGAGATGGAGCGATCAATATCTGAATAATCTGAACCAATCTTTAGAAAGAGCTACAGGAAATAAATAACATGTACATATCATATTGTACGTCTCAGGATCTCAGGACTGTGTGTTTGTAGGAGTCAGTCTAGTCCTGCAGCCATTCAGCTCTGCCTCTTCATCACAGGTTGTCTCCTTAGCAACAGTCAAGTGTGATATTTAAATACATTTTTAAAAGGCAGTGTGTGTGTGTGTGTGTGTGTGTGTGTGTGTGTGTGTGTGTGTGTGTGTGTGTGTGTGTGTGTGTGTGTGTGTGCGCATGGTAAGACGTGAAATCTATAATGCTGCCTGGCAGACAAGTGAGTTTAACTATGCGGGTTTCTGCAGGGGCTGACAGACAGAACTATGTGACTTCGAAATTCATCATGATGGAGAGAAAGAGAAAGAGAGATAGAGAGAGAGAGGGATGAAGGGATGAAGGAATGAAGGAATGAAGGAGATGAGTTCACCGGGTCATTGTGTGAGTTCACCAGTGAGTTTATTTATTGGCTTTTTCTTTATTAACCAGGCTGTATTTAATGTGTTTACTGCTTATATTACACATTACAAATGAATAAATAAATAAATAAATAAATGCCGGACCTTTTTATTATTTACATTATTCAAATACCACTTGATCAATATCTGTGATATATTCTCATATTATATCTGGGTTTTATATATATATATATATATATATATATATATATATATATATATATATATAATATATATATATATATATATATATATATATATATATATATATATATATATATATATATATATATATATATATATATATATATATATCTATATATATATACTATATACACACACAGTATTTATATATATTTACTGCACATTTGTTCTGGATTGAATTGTGACAATGTATTATTCAAAATAATAATCACTAATATTAATATTATGATAATAATAATAATAATAATAATAATAATAATAATAATAATACATAGATGATAAATTAGCTCTCTATCAGGGCAGCACTGTTCGGCTTCAGTGACAGAAACTAGCTTGTTTCCCGGATGTTCAATATTATCAAACGTAGCAAGAAACGGATAATAATTAATGATGTTAATGATTGTAAATGTGTCACATCATGTTAAAAAAAATAATTGAACTCAAAAAACATAATTGTGTTGTTCACGCATCACTGTTCTCACCCTTTGGCTTTCTGTTCACTTGAGCCTTTTTTTGGGGGAACGCCGGAATGGGGCGGAGTGTTGTTAACTCCGCCCCCTTTGCCCTCCAACACCCTCGGTTTTGCGTCTCGTCGCAGGGCCACTTTCAATTTCGGAGTGGAATCGCGGCAGCGCTGCGCAATGTCAAGCAGGAGTGCAGGCAGGAGTTAATCATTGCTAGATGGCTGGGCCGATAGGACTGTGACTAATTTCTGTCTTTGCTGGGAGGGTGATTAATGCCATGGCTTTCGGGCCATGGGAGATAAGCTCACTCCTTCTGCAGGATAAAAACAGACCACACTTATCAAGGGCATGGAGGGAGGGAGGGAGGGAGGGAGGGAATGAGGGAGGGATGTAGGGGCGGTGCAGAACGGGAACCAGGCTGAGTTTTGATGCATATGGTCATAAGCAGATATGATCGCTTGTCTGTGGGGCGATCCATTACACTTTCCCCCGATGGATATAATATGATTCAGAGCAGACAGAAGACTGCAGGGGGGGTAGATTGGGGTGGGGTGGGGGGGGGGGGGGGGGGGGGGGGGTGGGTGGGGGGGGGGGGTGGGAGGGGGGGGGGGGGGGTGGGGGGGGGGGGGGTGGGGGGGGGGGGAGGGGGGGGGGGGGGGGTGGGGGGGGGGGGGGGTCGGGGTTTGGGAGCACCTGAGAATCTCATTGCTGAGGATTAATTACAAAAGTAGGGTCACAAGAGAAGGTGAAATGATGGATCATTTTTGCGCAGGGCAAAGAGGACCAATTGAGGGCAGAGGGAAGTTGAGGAACGAAGAGTGTGAGAACTTAATAGGATTGGAAATAAAGATTGCAAAATGTCACCGCAAGTGCTTTTTTTTTTTTTTTTTTCTTTTCTTTTTTTTTTTTCTTTTCCCGAGCTACACACTGACATCTGATGGTTAAGTGGAGTAAATTAATTTGCTGCGTACTCTACAGAGACTCATAATCTCCTCTCTTTTCTTTTTTTTGCCCTCTTTTTCCCCTTCTTCTTCTAGAGGATGAGGGTGAAAAAGTGAGATTCTGCGGTTAGATGACTGGCTCCTCCTGGAATTTTACACTCCACTGCATCTCGGAGGTGGAACAATGAGCCGCTTGTGATGGATCCTCTGCTGTGACAAGAGACTGTAAGTTACCCAACCGCAGCTTTCAGCTCCCATTAACTCCCACAATGCCTTCCTCTTAGGCAACTCCATCCAAAAACATGACAACTGTCCTGAAACTGGTGTGGGAGCCGTACCATATGAGAATCAGAGTGATTAAAAGATTTGACAATTGGTCGTGGTTTTTCTTCTTTTTTTTTTTTTTTTTTTTTTACATGGACGGATGTGTGTATTTTTTGGCATTTAAAACCTGTTTTGACTAACGCCCCCTGATGTTTACGTAAAGAAAAAGATTACAGAATGAGCCAAAAGTGTGGTGTTTTGACTGAGTCCTGAATTGTTTTGGGATTTTCTTTTTGGCCTATTGTCCTATAGCTAGCTAGTTCTTCTCTCACTGGCTTCAAGGGTTATAGATATTTTTTTGGGCAAATGTTCTTACAAATAGCGCATATACAAATACAACTGAGGGTTAAATATTTTTGTTCAAAGCTGGAAGTTTGTTGGACTAGAAGTCGACATCATCCATCCAATGTGCAGCCCAAAACTGTTAAGTGTTGGTGAAGGTTACTTTAGAAATGTAATAGGTTACAGATTACAAATGACCCTTTTCAAAATGTAATAAGTAGTGTCAACTTTTCAATTAAAGTAACTGATTACATTTGATTACTTTCATTTGTCCACTAGGCGCCGCTCGGAAAAAATGGGATATATTTTCGAAACTGAGCTGCTTCAGAATCAAATTGTTTGTTTTAGGGGGGGTGTTCCTATGTGGAAAAATAATAATTTTGCTGACGGGAGCGGTGGGGGGGGGGGGGTTTTAGTGTTAGCCGGTGGCCGTTGGAATTTGTAATCTTCAACATTCTCTAATGTAACTGTAATTTAATTACTTGTTTTTTCGCTGTAACTGTAATTGCTGTTATTTTGTAATTAAATTACATAACGGGGGGGCACGGTGGCTTAGTGGTTAGCACGTTCGCCTCACACCGCCAGGATCCGGGTTCGATTCCCGTCTCAGCCATGTGTGTGTGGAGTTTGCATGTTCTCCCCGTGCCTCAGGGGGTTTTTCTCCAGGTTCTCCGGTTTCCTCCTGGTCCAAAAACATGCACGGTAGGTTGATTGGCACCTTGGAAAATTGTCCCTAGTGTGTGAATGTGTGTGTGAATGTGAGTGTGTGTGTCCTGCGATAGGTTGGCATTCCGTCCAGGGTGTATCCTGCCTTAATGCCCATAGACACCTGAGATAGGCACAGGCTCCCCGTGACCCGAGAAGATCGGATATAGCGGTAGAAGATGAATGAATGAATGAATTACATAACGGCGTTACATGTAACTGTAAATGTACATGTATCCCCAGAACTGTTAATCGTTTACTGTTCCATTATGCCTAGATGTTCCATTCCATCACCGGTGCTTGGGTGATCAAGATCACACCACTTTATTTCAACAGAAAAACATTAACATTACCTTGCTATCTTTGCCTAGATTCAGGAGACTGGCATCATCGGGAATAACATCGGGAATTCTTGCACAATTCTGACAGGAAGATCCGGGTTTCAAAATGAAGGCAAAACAAGCAACTGTACGAAAGTGCTGCTTCCTCATTTTTATCATCGAATTATCTTGAAATATCTTTTCGCCGTGTAACAGCTTGACCTTCTGTAAATGAGGACCGCATCGCAACCCGGGTCGTTTTTTCCAAAATCAGATGGCAAGTGAAACCAGTAAAAATGTCCAGGAGGTCTTCTATCTAATTGTCAAGACCCACAGGAATCCAAAAAAAAAAAAAAAAAAAAAAAACTTCCATCAGACCTCTGGGAGCTCCGCGGTGGAATATACTTTCCCTGGTCATCAATCACCTGAAGGTCTGCTCTCTGGATGTCTCTCAACTTGACTAAACAATCCTCAAGGTTACCTGGAAGACTTCATTAAAAAAAATATATATATCTATATTAGTATGCGCAGGATGAAGATCCGCCCTGAGTCACTTCGGAAAGCAAGCAGAAGACAAACCTGTTCTCCAGAGTTGGACCAATAAAAAAAAAAAAAGCGTCTGCTTATGAAACCCTGCTCAACATGGTGTTCCTTTGCAAGCTTCGAGACCTGCTGTGAGTCACTGAGTCGTGGTTGTCTGAACACCTTCACCCAGTGCTTAAATGAGCACAAAAAGAATCACCTACTTTTATTGTAGAGTTTTGTGCGGCAACGTCTTGTAATAACAGAATCCTATATAGTGTATAGTCAGTCTAACATGTGGAGGCCTTAACCCTCTGTGCACCAGGGGGCGCTGTATCGGCTTCCAAAACAATATGCGAAGAAACAAACAAACCCGGGTTTTGAAATAAACAGTAAATGAAATCGACTGCTGATCTACTGCGGCGAGATATTTGTCGTCCAATGATGGAGACCACAAAGCACATGTGGAAGTCTCTCTGTGAAAACAACATCTGTCCAATCCTGCAGAAGATGAAAAAAAAAAAAAAAATTAATGGTACTTAACAAGGACCGTGGTGTTTTTAAGGGCATTACTATTCAGGTACTTGTTGGTGTCTTTTTTTTTTTTTTTTTTTTGGCAACTGTGTTCCCAATCTCCTAATTAAACCTAGCATGCACTCTTCACTCTCTCTCTCTCTCTTTCTCTCGCACCCCAGGTTCTCTCTTTAGAGCCATCACATGGCCATTTAGGCTAATCCCCTGCACCCGAGAGCTGCCGAAAATAAGATGTCAGTGGATTTCAGACAGCTTCGGAGCTGTCAGCGTTTCCCTTTAGCGACATGAGGAGAGAAGCCGAGAGAAAGAGAGGGAGAAAAAGAGAGAGAGAGAGATAGAGAGAAAGAGGGAGTCGAGCACATTAAGCGACCTGCCCATCACTGCTTGTGTTTTATAGGCTGGCTAAGACGAAGAGGCAGTCTTGCAGAATAATGGCTGAACATGTGCAGGAATGTGACATCTGCTGTGTCTTTCCTCAGGTTGAATGTGACAAGAGTTGAAGCGGACATTCGCTTGCGAAACCTGATCCTCCGGAGGAATGGCGTCTGACACGGAATAACGCACACGCTCTGTAATTTGGAGTCGCGGGGAAAAGGTGTGGAAGGCTAATAGATTTATTTCTATTTAAATAAAAAAATAAATAAACATTTCCAAACCGTCGCATCTGTACACGTCAGACACACACATATATGAAGGAGCGTCCTCTGCGCTCTCTCTCCGCCTCAAAGTGGTGAAAGCCCTTGAAGCGCTGCAATAAGATACCCCGCTAAACGGCTAAATGGAGCCCTATTATCAACCGGCGCACTCTTTTTGAAGTGCCCACGTCGTTCGGTGCTTCCCACCATCGAACAGTACCCACTCAAGCTCGGGACCGTGGCATTCTTGCGATATTAGGGCTGGTGGTGTATTTCCCACAGATCTACAACCCGACATTTATCCAATCGCCGGTGTCACTTTATGGGCCGAGTGTGTTTAGTGTCTCTATTACAGGTCACCCACTTATCCAGAGACACTACGGGTTCAGGAGTCTTCCAGGTGCGTTATTTCCTTCTAGTAGCAGACGTTTATTTGTTCCTGGAAATTCTCATCATAAATCCATCCAGCCCTTTTTTTTTTCCTTTTTTTTTTTATTGGTGCAATTCACCATCAGCCCCTTGAGTGCGACATGGCTCGCTCTCTTGCCCTCGTACATCTCGTTTTAATAAAAGCTCAGGTTGAAAATGTATCCGCTATTGAGGAAGCAAAATGGGAAATCGTGCGGTAGAATGTGATGATAGTCAACCGATTCTACCCATTCTATTAGCGGGGTTGGATCGAGTTTGCCAATGACCTAATAATTTATTTTATATAAGCTGCCATTAATATTTTCAACCAAAAACTCCATATAAAATAGTGTGGAACATAATAATAATAATAAAAAAAAACAGCATATACAGTTGAACCTCGGTTTACCAGTTTGTTTCTGAAAAATAGCTTGTATGCCAAAACGAATTTCTCCATAAGAAATCATGTACATTTGGATAATTCGTTCCAGGTGAGCAAAAATGTTACTTTTAAAATGACAATACAACGAATATGAACTAATATTATTTCAGAATAAGATTTAATAATTGTGCCTTCATTACAAAAAGAGGAAAACATTATTTATTGGGTATTTAATCTTTGAAAAGAACAGATAATGGCAACATTTTGCTCGGAAGTTATTACTCGTATACTGGTGCACTCGTAAACCGGGGTTCCACTGTGTATATCATTTACAATGTACAAAATAATAAATACTTGTTTTGCATATATAAAACTAAAGAGCAGCAGAGAAAAAATTTTGTGTTATTTTTTGTGTACATTAATTGTATAAATGGATAAATAAATCGGTCCGTATTTAGAAGTAATGGCTCTGGTTCGGCTTTGGTAATGGTCTTTGGTTTTTCCCTTAGTTGTTTTTTTGGATAATGTGGCTTTGAGGAAACAAAATGGGAAATAATGTGGTAGAATGTAATGATAGTTACATTATCATATTTTACCAAAACCGCTCTCTGGATCGGATCCAAATTGCTGATGACCTTATAATCAATCGTTATTTTATTTAATGGATACTGGATAAAAACAAAAACACTTCATGTAAATTAATGATGATTTTTTTTAAGAACAGTAGTGAATTATAAAAATGTGCTAAATGAAATAATAATATGTTAATTGATATATATTTAAATATATAAATATTCTGATATCATTTATAATGTACAAAATAATAAATATTTGTTTGCCATATAAAACCAGAGGGAAAAAAAAATAGCGTTTTCTTTTATTATTAATTTTTTTTTGCTGATAATTCTAGCAATTAACTATCGGTACACATTAATTGTCTAAACGGATAAATAAATCGTTCGACTTTTAGAAGTAATGGCGCTTTGGTTTGGCTTTGACTCCCTGGAGAAGCTTTTTGGTTTTTCCCTTAGTTGTTTTAGTGGCTTCGGACGGGGAATTACACAGCATTATGAACAAAGCATTGAGAAGTAAAAATGGAGATGGTAAAAATGAAACCACACAGAAAAAAAAAGAAAGAAAAAAAAAAAAAAAAAAAGGGAAAAAGAAAGTTGATGGAGCTCCTTGGTCTGCTGCCGGTGCGGCGCTGAGTCTTAATTGATTACTCGCTTCTTTGGTAATTGATTGTCTTGAAGTTGCCATGCCGAGAGAGAGAGAGGAGTGAGGCGAAGGGAGGATTAAAGGTATGAAGGAGAGAGCAACTTTCTGTCCTGAATAAGGATGACGCCGTCGTGATTACTTCGGAGGCTGCAAATTGCATCGGAGAATTTGAGAAATTCCACGGGTATTGTTCGGAGCGATATTACTCCAGCCGGCGTCGCACGTTGCCACGGGCAGATATGATGGAAGTCATGCGAATTATGAAGCTCTAGGAAGAATGAATCTGGGGTAGAAGGGGGTGTTGGGGGAGGGGGGGGGGGGGGGGGTGCATGCACTGGAACAATTTGTCATTTATGCTGAGAGACTCATTAATCTCATATTTCTCAGTGTGAATTTGCACCATGAGCCTCGTTCTTTCATCAGGGGAGAACGGAACGGAGTGATAGAGAGAAAAGAGAGAACAGGAGGGAGGAGGTAAAGGAGGGGGGAGGGGGGGGTTGGGTGGACAAGGAGGGCTGCCGAAATGATTTGGTCCTCATGAAACTCCTGCTACCTGATTGTGATGTCAGAGACAGGAAGGATTACGCTGTAGCTGATTAGATCGCGGGCGCTTTGTTCTTCCTGATAACGCCTTGTTATTATTATTATCAGAGGCATCTTTTCATGACTGATGGAAGGAGTTAAGAGAAAAGCAAGCGAGGGGTGCAGGGGCCGACGGGGTGACATTGAAAGCTTTTACATCCTTAACGTGTCTCTTTCTCTCTCTCTCTCTCTCTCTCTCTCGTTGTTTGTATTGTAAATGTTGGACCACGCCTCGCTCGGCAATCAGTTTAAAACAAGCCATTAGCTAATCATCCCGTTTTATTCGCTTCTGAATGAGACCTCGAACGGATTTCATTCAGATCTCTTTCTTTCTTTCTTTTTTTTTTTTTTTTAATTAAGAGGAGACTTTTCCTCCAAACAAAGACATGAATCCATCTCCGCTTTTCGGACGTCGTTCTCGATAAAGGCGTCTATTAAACGCTGTAAATGTACTAAATGTAAATCTCTAGCTCCTCCTTCGTATTGACGCTTCATGTCTTTTATCCTGCCCAAAGCCTGAAGACCGCCCCGTGTAACACTAGCTAAGCTATAATCAGCTTCTTTGAAGCGCCTCATTTTTTCCCTCCTGACAGGGTTTTTTCCCCAGTTTCTGTCAGGGGAACAGTTGTTAGTTAAGACACTCTATGCCATTAGCGTCACTCGGTAATTCACAGCATGTCCTGAGGGGTGGTGTGGGGCGGGGGGGTGCAGAGAGGTGTGCGCGGGGGGTGGGGGGGTGGGGGTTGATCTCAGCCTTGTCCTCAGACACACACAGCTGTGACCTGATTTTGAACTCGCCGCCAAAAAACCCGGAGCTTCCTGGCAGGACGTTATAGCCTTGTCAGGCGACCTTGCGGCAGGGCAGGCCGCGGGTCGGTGGAGTCAAATAGTAAAATAAAAAAAGAGCTGAAAAAGGAGAAGTGAAATACATCCAGGGCCGAAAGTGTCACGAGCATGAGAAGGAAATACATTAAACGCGTTTTAAAAAAAACGAGTGCTTGTCGGTCGATTTAAATAAGCCATAATTATAATCATTAGAATTATAATAATATTATGCTGAATTACTTTTTTTTTTTTACTTGTACATGGTTTAGTTAAATACGTGCATGATTCGTACGGATTGACATGCAAATTTCGATTAGCGAAAAGAATGAAATATTTTTTAGCAATAAAACACATGCTATTAGATTGTATCAGATCCAGGTTTCTCTGTTTTGTACATTATTTGGGTTACATTTTAACCAGTAACTGATCCCCCCCCCCCCCACCCCCCCTCTTCCCCCATCCCACCCACAATGGCGTAAAGTTCACCGAGATGATGAAATGAAGGATGGCTTTATTTGTTGTTGTTGTTTTTTTTTTGTTAAAACCTTTAATTGCATGCCATTGTGTATATCCTAGCCTGTCAGAAGTGCTTACCCGTGAGTGATGTTTAATGGGCTGAAAAAGGTTTTACAGTGTAGATTTCACACCTCTCGCAGGAAGTTTTAAAAGGCTTTGAGGCACCGGAGCAAACTCCCGCACTCCATCACTCTTCCACCCTCCTCGGCCATTACGGTGTGGGAGGAAGGGGGAGGAGGGGGGACGTAACGAGAAAATATCTACTTTGCAGCAGAGTCTATGCAATTCAGGACGCATTTCGGTCCGGTCTTATGCGTGGAGATGCAGGAAAATGATGGAGGTGTAACTAAAGCTCTTCCGTACGCATGTGGTAAGTGTAATTGTAACGTCAGATAGTGATGTGTGAACGGCAAACGGCCGTCTCGGGAAGCATAAAGCTGCTGAAATGTGGCTTTAAGATGACCCTTCTCTGGCTCTGTTCTCCAGTCTGTCGGTTCTCTAGACGGCAGTAAAACTAGCATATGCCGTCCCACCATCCGTCCTTTCCTCTCCGGACACATAACAGCTGTGGAAGTGCAGCTGAGTTTTTAGGGCTTGTTTTCCTGCTTGATTAAGAGAATATTCAGAGTTCGTTACTCCCTGACGCCTCCGTCAGGGTCTGTGTCTATGTGTGTGTGTGTGTGTGTCAGAAACCATTCCTTTCTATTTATAATAGTCGATGCCAAATTTAACGCATTCTTAATGTGTTAACGCAATTTTACTGTGTTGGCCAGTGAATGAAACCCGGACAAAAAAGAACAAACGAATAAAGAAACGTTCAGTGCATCCACTCACGCTTCCTAAATTCCCCCCAATTACGCCTACTAGCTGCGCATTCACAACAGGTATGATCTCCTCGCTATATTAGCGTATATTACCGTGTGGAACCTTACGCAAGCGCATCGCATTCCCAAATCCGTATCTTTTTGTGAATGTAATGCTCTTCTGTATAACCTAAACGTATCACCAGTTTGTATGGAAAAGCAACCGGAACAGAATTCTTAAAGGAGCCATGTCCCATATTTTACACTTAAAACCAACACTAAACAAAGTAACATTGAAATTAACAAGAAATTACTATTAAAAGAATCATTTCCAGAGTGAGATAAATATTAAATGATCAATCATTTTATTAAAGGAAGAAATTTTGAGAGAACCGTATATAAAGAAATAAACAATTAGGGCTAAATTGATCTTCATTTTTCATTATGTATTACGTAAAGCTGCTTTGAGACGATGACAAATTGTAAAAAGAGCTCTACAAATAAAATTGAAATGAATTGAATATAATTATAACATCTGTTACAGTTAGTTAGAGTATTAGGAGGATGAAAATTAATTTATGGCACATTGAAAACGTGCGATTAATCGCGATTAAATATTTGAATCGATTGACAGTCCTCATTTATATTAAACCCTTTCAACTAACAAAACGACTCTTTGAGGACCTCTTTAGAAAGAATCCATCTTCCTCGCTTTGTTCAAACACTGCGTAAAAACATCTCTACTGCCCATCCGGACTTCTGGGCTACGGGCAGATAATCGTTACGGGTCTCGACACTGACCCCTACTCCAGGATCTACACGTTCGTACTGTCTGTAGGGTTGCATTATAAGACTTTTTTTTAACAGGAATTTTGCTCGGGAAACATTCTGCACCTCTCTGTGATGTTTTTATGGGTGTTCGGGTTTTACGGGCTTTATAGGAACTGCTGAAGTCTCATCCAGTTCACATGGTTTCTGCTCACAGGAGCTTCAGTTTCCCCAGAGCGCATGTTGTAGCTTTAAGCGATTTTCTTTTGCCTGTAGTTACTTTTTTTTCTGTAAGAGGCTAATATTTGACATAATTAGACCAATTTTTGTAATTGTTCTCTTTCCCCGGAGGACGCGCGGAACAAAAGAGCGCGCTCGGTGAATGACAGGAAGGCAGCGCTGGAGACACTCCGGGGAACAAAACGAGCTCTTTTTTTTCCGGTTAAGTCTTGCAAACAGTAGAGCTTCACGGAAATAAAAGGCAATAGAAATGCCAAAAGAAGACTCCAGTGATATCAGAGAGGCACAGCAGCTGATATGATGATATTTTCTCTCTTTTTTTTTTTTGTTGTTGTTGTTGATTAGTGCTACAGGAAAACTTCTTGAAAGCCCACAGATTCCCGATAACTAAAAGAAGGAGGTCTCTTTATCTCCACATGCTCCATACACAGCATGGAAAAGGTGGGATTTTATACTTTTGGACTATTTTCTGCACAAGGTCAACTTGCGCGCGCTGACTGGAAGCCTGGAGAAAAATCCGATCACAGCCGACTCTTTCTCCAAACTGCGATTGAGTTGTCTGCTTCTTGACATGCTCGTCATCAATAATAAGCAGGGTGTCAGGGCCAGCGAGGCTGGCTGTAGTGCACAGTGTGCTGATCTGCTGCTAAACCTTCAGGCCCCCTCAGGCATTTTGGTGACTAAGTACAGGAGAGCCGAAAAAGTCGAGTGTGGATCAGATTCCTTTGGGTTTCCATGCTGGATCTCATAAATACCAGTTTCTTCCTTTCCAAACATCATGCTGGTTTTTTTTGTCTTTTTGTCAGTCAAAGCGACAGCAAATACACGGTAGCAAAAGGATCTAGAAAAGTAATCAATAATGATGTGGTTCCGTTAGAAGCCTGGCTTTTTTTTTTTTTATCTTTTCGCCGTGCAGTTACGAAGTTATTTGCAACACTGCCATTTTATTGTTCCCTTCTTTTCATTGGTGAGGTTGTGGGACTCACATTCCTGTTTTAACCAGACAAGATACACGATTCTTTTATAACTAATTCTATTCCTAATGTGTGTTGCCTGTGGTGAAGGAAAAACTCCGCGCTAATAATTGCTAATAATTTGTTAATTGTGATAAAGAATGTGTATTGATTTTCTGTATATACTTGGCCAAAAAATGTCTATTACTATTATGGGCAACTGCTCAGATACCTTTTGGTCAATATGTGGTTGAGTCAGGTGACCACACTTTTACCACGGGAAAAATGAACTTATGATTTACGTCAAAGATCGGCGGTGTCCTGGCATATTTGGTCCTCTCACTGGAAATTTCTTGAAGGTACTTTTAAAAATTTGGTTTATCATTTACTCTTGTTGCTTGTTGTCGAGATATCTGTATTTAATTTAATTTAAAAAACGACGATCCACAGCGACAGCCACCACAGTGAGTTTCCTGGACCTTGTTTTCTCATTCAGACTTTTGATATAAAGATAAACGGAAGCTTTTTTTTTTTTTTTACTGATTAAATGATCAGATTGAATATTGCAGTTGAAAATGTTCCACTTCTGGTCCATTCGAATAAGCTTATGCCTCAGTACATCATATGTGTTCTATTCAGGAACCATTTCAACCCAAACATCTTAGGCCACATTTCTCCTGAAACCGTATACATGAGCGTGTTGCTTTCCGTTAGATGTTGGAATGTTGCTGCTGGTGTCTGATTCCTCACAGCCAGAGGAGTTTTACTGAGCTCAATCAATTCCACACCTGTGTCAGCAATGGCTTTGCCCAAAATAGCTGAATCGACTAATGAGTCCAAAATGGGATGGATATCCATCATGAAGGACTGTTGGAGGCAGAGCGAGCTTCCGGAGAATGGTACCAATGTAGAGTTGTTATACAGTAGAGTGCAAGTTATAAGTAGATTAATTGTTCCACAAGATTAAACATAGGCAAAAAAAGACAAAAAAAATGGTACAAGATGTTAGTATTAATGTAGATAAAGTCCTCGAAAATCATTTGTTTAAAGAAAATTTGTTTCATCACCACTTTCTCATTGATTCTTTTCCGAACAACACGCCACCTAGTGTTTACTTCCTCTCACATCCACTCATAACAATCATCAAGGGACAGTTTCATCAAAACCCTCTCCAGCTCTATAATAGCGGTGTTCTATGAGTGATCTCCACGAAGCTCCACGCTGTGATCTTCAGCTGCTTCCACAGGTTTAAAAAGTTCCACATTCTGAACACTGCGATGAAAATGGGGCAAACGAGTCCCCGTTTGCAAATTAAGACTAAGCGAAAAGAAGAAATGAGCTTGATTTAGGAGTCCCTCCTCGAAATTCCTCTCCTATGTTCAGGGTGGAGCAAAGATCTCCACCTCTTCTGCAGCCCATCATCTCACACTCCTCTCAAAGCGGACAAAGAGGCGCTTTGTTTCCAAAGAATCCTGAACGCGGCTCAGCGGATGCTTTTGAGAGCATTTAATACCAAGAGGTCCTAAAGGGTTCTTGGTAGATTTAGATGGTTTTTCGGAGTGTTGGACAAAAAAAAAAAAAAAAAAAAAACCTAAAACTTGGCCTTTGGAAGCATTCTGAATCTTTATAAACCCTTATTTATGCTGCCAAGAGTTCTGTACAGTCTATAAGCCAACATACTGTATGGCGCAATATAAATGGGAATATTAAAAATAAAACCGAGACCGGAGACCCATGAGGCTGAAGAAACTACACAACATGCAGGAAATATTGTTTTATTAAGCGTGTGTTACACAACAACGTTTACACTGAATTACCTGTACATAGTAATCGTCATATATAGATATATATATATATATATATATATAATATATATATATATATATATATAGAGAGAGAGAGAGAGAGAGAGAGAGAGAGAGAGAGAGAGAGAGATTTACTTACTCAGAGTTTTGTTTTGCACTGAGGTAACATTATAGTGGTTCGGTAGCTAGTTATTCGCGCCCCAAAATAGATAGTACACATTTTTTTAGCATTAATAATAATGGCCAAGTCTAAGAAGAATATAAGAATATGAAATACAGAGTTTAAATCCTGCAGCTAGCTTTAGCATGCTGTAAAGTGAGTTTGCTAGTTTTGAGGAACGTTAGCTAAATACACACTATTCACACAGCATTCTATTGTTCATTCTGGCTTATATGTTTATTGTGTATACTGGTCTCACACGGACAGTGTTATTGTTTACATGCTCATTTTGCACATCCCACTACTACCAACTGCTGCTCTGCTCGCTTCTTTTGCACATCACTGTCACTACTTTTTAGCATTGGTAAAATCATTTTTCAGATTGCACACTGCAATGTATATAAATGTAGAGTAAGTTACAAGTCGATGTTATTTTGTGTTTGTGTATTTGTCCTGCACTGCCTCGTGTTCTACACTGTTTTGTTTTGTGCTATATAGCACCGAGGTCCTGGGAAACCATTTTATATATATATATATAATATATATATATATATATATATATATAATATAGTAGTTAGCACGTTCGCCTCAGACCTCCAGGGTCCGGGTTCGATTCCCGTCTCGGCCATGTGTGTGTGTGGAGTTTTGCATGTTCTCCGTGTCTCAGTGTTCTCCCCGTGCCTCAGGGTTTTTTCCTCTGGGTTCTCCGGTTTCCTCCCGGTCCAAAAACATGCACGGTAGGTTGATTGGCACCTTTTGTCCCTAGTGTATGAATGTGTGTGTGTGTGTGTGTGTGTGTGTGTGTGTGTGTGTGTGCCTGTGATGCCTGGTGGGTTGCCATTCCATCCAGGGTGTATCCTGCCTTAATGCCCATAGACGCCTGAGATAGGCACAGGCTCCCCCGTGACCCGAGGGAAGATCAGATAAAGCGGTAGAAGATGAATGAATGAATTTATATATATATATATATATATCTATATATATATATATATATATATATATATAATATATCGTTGAAATGACAATAAAAACCTATTGACTTGCTTCCAAATAAAACAACAATAGAAGAACTAGCATGAAACGATGATCACTGCACACATATTTTGCTATCTAGCGTTTTTTTTTGTGAAACAGTAATTGAGATCTGTTTAACCGGCTGAAAGAAATTGAAGTTGAATTTGGACACGGAGATAACGGCGTTGCTCCGGGACAGGAATGTAAATGGGATCTGTGTGAAACAGATTAAATGTGTAGGATTGAGGTGTAGATGAATACGTCGAAGTGTCCTCTAGGCTTCCATCAGGCCTCCTCTGGTACCTTCTTCTTTTGATCTTCACCTGATTTGCACACCTGATTTGTTTTTATTCCGTACTATCGCTATATCAGCTCTACATGATCAATTATACTGTGTTGGACGTCAGTTAAAGTTCAACTCTGAGTCTGGGGCTTGTTAGCATGCGCTGTGTAGCTTCTGTTTCCAAGCATTAGCCTAAACACTTGGTATTTTGGTCTTCATTAAAATGACCTAGCATCTCTTTCCTGTGCACCTTGAATCTCCTCTCTTGAGACCCTTTCATATAAGTTTATAATATTTCCTGACTTTAATATAAATCGATATTGATCATCAGATGATAAATCTGAGAGTCCATCGCAAAGAAAACAGTATTTCATGTGTTTTTTGTAGGACTGTCAATAGATTCAAATATTTAATCATTTATAATTGCAAGATTGCCACGAGTTAACTCAAGATTAATCACATTTTTATCATATTTCTAATACTCTAAAAGATGATCTAAATACTCTAAAAGATGCTAGATATAAATACATTTCATTCAAAACCACCTCCTAATATTCATTCTTTAATGTTTATTTCAAATTGGAAATTATTATTTTAATATTAATTTCTTGTTCATTTCAATGTTTTTTTGTGGTTGTTTTAATTGTTAAATATGGTACGTGGCTCCTTTAAGAATTCTGTTCCGCTGTTTGTTGCTTCCCATATACTGGTTATACGTTTAGGCTCCATAATATGGTGAGTCGCTAGTCGGCATAATTTGAGGGAAATTTAGGAAGTGTAAGTGAATGCATATTGCTGTTGTTTTTTGTTAATAAAAGGTTCAGAACCGGAGTACATGTTTATCACCTCTTTTAAATTCCACCCTAGCATTTCAAACGCGTTAAATTAGACAGCCCTAGTTTATTGTGTGTTTATTTATTATGTGCGAGTGGGTGAAGGTCATGGAGAAATGTTGATGTTTGTTTTAAGCGCGTGGCCGATTTGTATGAAGGCAGGTTGCAATTTTTTTGGCATAAAACAATAAAATGACCAACCTGCCTTCATTCACACAGAGACACACCCTTCAAACAAGCTTTAACATTTCAGCTCAGTGGTTAAGGTGTTACGCTACTGATCAGAAGGTTGTCCCAGTATCACCAAAGCACCAAAGCTGCCACTGTTGGGTCCTTGAGCAAGGCATTTTAACTGTCATATATAAATTCAATGTCTGATTTTTATTAGACAAAATTTGAATGTTTAATCCCGCAGCACCACACACGCTTCCTCATTCAACAGGTACTGGAATTAATTAGTCGTCCTGATTAATTTAATTGCCACAAACTTCAGACAAATTTTACAGAGGGGCTTTGGCTTGTTGAACGTCTAAAGTTGCAAACCTCGACAATCTTGGAAACGAGCTCTTCGGATTCGTCAGACCACGCCGCTATGTTGGATTTCGTATTTCACAAGTGTAATGCGGGGCGGGAGGCGAAGAACTACGGAAGCCCGCTGTGCCAAACCAAGGGGAAATCGTAAAATCGCTTTTTCAACATCGACATAAACCATAAAGTGGAATTAACGCAGCTCTACTCTTAACCTTCTGTGCTCCAGGGGCGCTGTATCATGGCTGACCCTACGCTCTGACCACAGCTTCCAAAAGAACATGCAAAGAAACAATTTCACTGTGCTGTAACGTATATTTGGCAAATAAACACTATTCTAAAGTAATCCTTATCAGTTCGAATAATCAGTTTCTATCATGCGCTACAGTTTATAGATAATAATACACATTCACCCAATGCTAATAGCGACGTCTTTAGCACGATAAGGATCAAGGTTTTCTCCACATCTCTATGAGCAGTCTAGTGTTTGATTGACATCCGGTTGTTAGGGTTTGTTTTTTTTTTCCCCGCACTGTCGGAATGTGAGATCACTGAGCGATCTTTCAGAGCTGATGAAGAGGTCAATGCCGTAGCTGCCTGCGAGGCGTTTCTGTAGCATCGGCTTTAAAAACAAAAAAAAAAACACACAACCCTCGAGGCTTCGAATTCTTCAGGAAACAGAAGCAGTTATTTGTTCTACTCTTTATTACTTCGACTTTATGTGTTCAGAGCGATTGTGTTCAACAGGTCGTGTTCACGTACGTTTTTATTCCGGGCGTCGTGTTGTTAGATTAAACAGTTTTTATAATCCTAAATGAAAAAAGCAACTAATTCCCTGAATACGTTTATACGTTTTACACAAACTTCTGATTCGTTTCCAAATAAGGAAATGTACAGTGGCTGAGAAGGGCAAAACACATTAACAAATCATAAATAAAGTAACAAATCCAAAATAGAAACAACAAATCATAGAACAAAATAACAAATCCAAAAATGAAACAAATTATAGAACAAAATAACAAATATGCAAAAACAAATATTAACAAAACTAAAACAAAAACAAACAAATGGCAAAACAAATACAAAAAACAAAATGCAAAACAAATACAAAAACAAAATAACAAATCCAAAAATGAAACAAATCATAAAACAAACTAACAAATATAAAACAAAATAACAAATACAAAAACAAAGTAACATGCAAAAACAAAATAACAAATACAAAAACAAAATAACAAATACAAAAACAAAATAACAAATACAAAAATGAAACAAATCATAAAACAAACTAACAAATCCAAAACAAAATAACAAAATAAAACGAAATAACAAACAAAAACAAAATAACAAATACAAAAACAAAATAACAAATACAAAAACAAAATAACAAATACAAAAACAAAATAACAAATTCATATGAACCTGAAAAGGTGCAGTTTGAAAATGGAATACTTGCCACTCATTGGACAAGGCACCTGTTATTCAAGATATTCAGGAAGTCGGAAATCTTATAACTTATACATTTATTTTCCTTTGGGCTATTAGTGCACCTTTAAATATAATACAATTACAGAAGTAAACACTGGCAAGCGAAGGGGAAAATTGAATTCCCTCATCACTACTTTGAGAATAGACTTCTATGTGCAGTACACAAGGTTTACTCTCTATTTTATTTTGTTATTTGTTTTATGGTTCATTAATGTGTTTTGCCCTTCTCAACCATGTCGAAATGTCATAATGCAGTCACAAAAAAAAAAAAAAAAGTTATAACTCGACTATTCATTTGGTTGCAGATGCACTTAAAAGAACATTTATGGTCTTTTCAAGATGGGCGGGTCTCCAAAACAGTTCAAAACAGTCGTTATGCTGTTTATCCTTTTGTGTTTCAGTAGATTTTGCACAAAAAGCACACAATCCTTCTTGAAATACACTGGAAAACCGTAATGCACAACGCAGGGAAAGCCCGGGGTGATGCAATGAGGTTAATCTGTACTCTTCTCCTCGAGGTGATGTATGCATGTATGTATGTAGTTAAGGCTGGACCGGAAGATCATGGGTTCGAACCCCACCACCGCCACCACCACCAACCCATCACTAGTGGGCCCTTGAGCAAGGCACTTAACCCTCAATTGCTCAGTTGTAGGTCGCTCTGCATAAGGGCGTCTGCCATATGTAAATGTATGCGTGTGGGCGGGGCATCAGTGGCTCCGGTGAAAAGAGACCTGCTGGATTGTGTTTTTTGGATTTCTTGCTTTTGTAGTGACATTCATTCTCACAGAACGCGATTCCAGTCTGCGAATCCCTCTATTATACTGCGCTTCTCTCTAATATCGATGCCTTCTGTAGACGTGGCGGCGTAATGATTAAGGATTAAGGAGTTGAACATCACTTAAGGTGAAATACATGACTTGATACTGGTTAAATATTAATGAACGAATATAAAAGTAAGCAGTGTTGGGAATTCGGAACTTGTTTCCCGACGTCATATTAAATAGATCCTCCACGCGATTGAAGGATGATGCTCATGTGCATGTGCCAAAACAAAGTGACTGTGAGAAGACACGCAACTCCTGAGTCATGTACCAAATGGAGTGACGCAGCCCTGAAGTCGTCGTCGTCGTCGCTGTCTGACGCCGTGGCTGAACCCAGACGGGGAAGGAAATGTGTGTAGGGGTTGCGATGCTTGATCTGTTTTTTCCAGAGTGTGTCTTTTCAATCCTCATACATTCAATAGTAAACACTCTCTTTAGGAAAGTAATCCAAAACAAAACCACCACCACCACCAGCAGCAGCAGCAGCAGCAGTAGCAGTAGTGAATTGCAGATGAGATGGTCTCTGGGCTCAGCGGCTCCTCTGAATTGCTTCTATAAATACACAGTTTCAATCTTTTCGGAGGAAATATGCTGCATGATTAATAGTTCTACCTGTCACAGGTGGGACATTTTTAATCTTTTTGAATGCCCTCTTACACCCTTTTTTATATCTCAAAAATACATAGCCTCGAGGAAAAAAAAAAGCAGGAATGTGTCATAAGAAATAATAATTTCATTTCGGAGGACAAGCACCTTTTATTTATTTGCGGGACAGAGCAGAAAGACTCATCAAGTCTGTTTTCAGACGGCCTCAGGCTGCCGAGCTGGCACTCCGTCAGATCTCCTGCACCGTTATCTTTGTTGATGTTGCGGTTGACATTTATGTTCGGGTTGAACGCAGGTGAGACGCAAAAACACAAACAGATACGTGACAAGCCGAGGAAACCCTCAAGCTACAAATAATCATCCGAAGTCGTACGTTCCGGCGTGTCATTATTTTATTTGATTTTTATTCTTTTTTTCCCCTTCTTAAATGTCATACTGCAAGTTTTCGAACCGATCAAAAGTATCGAGCGAGACGTGTTTGTGTGTAATCAGAACTCCACATCGCCGCCCGCTCTCTGAACCTCGTTATGGCTTGTTAGTGACTGGCAAATGTGAGTGGTGTTGATAAAAAAAAAAAAAAAAAAAAAAAACATGTCTCAAAATGCTTTTTTTTTAGGTTCATTTGATTCATTTATTAAAAAGTCTGCGTTTATTTGTATGCATTACTGCATTGTTTGATTTATAATTCACTAATGCCCTGACAGTGTCTCAGCATCAAATACATCACTCAAAATTGCTCTAAAATAGTAAATGTGGTATTATTTTATTATTAATGTGGTTTAGTGGTTAGCACGTTCACCTCAAACATTCAGGGTCGGGGTTCGATTCCCGTTTCGGCCATGTGTGTGTGGAGTTTGCATGTTCTCCCCGTGCCTCAGGGGTTTTTTCTCCGGGTTGTCCAGTTTCCTCCCCGGTCCAAAAACATGCACGGTAGGTTGATTGGCACCTTGGAAAATTGTCCCTAGTGTATGAATGTGTGTGTGTGTGAGTGCCCTGCGATGGGTTGGCACCCCATCCACGGTGTATTCTGCCTTAATGCCCATAGACACCTGAGATACACTCCCTGCGACCCGAGGAAGGATCGGATAAAGCGGTAGAAGATGAATGAATGATTAATATATTAAAATTAATTAAAATGTATTTTTATGCATTACTGCATTGTTTGATTTACAATGCACTCTGCACTTTGTGTTTTTGCTCGTCTTAATTTCCTATTAAAGTCCCAGAGAGCAGGAAGTTACCGTCAAGCTTTATAAGCTTTCATAAGCATTGCATTTTTGGTTGTTATTTCTATTAATTTTTTATAAAGAAATAAAAGTACCAAATAAATGACTAATAATATTCCATACTCCTATTTATGTCTATAATCTGACTAATGTATTCCCGACGGATGAATCTTTAGTATCAGGATCTGAGGGTGTCAAATCTTGGAAAACCTTAAAACATTATATAAACCTTATAGTGGTTTCCAGTTTAGAAGGCTAAAGCAATAATAAGTGTAATTAGTAGAACACATTTAGGGGATGGAGCTAATCCACCTGCTGGGATTGTTCTTGAAACTTCTTGGAGGAAATTCATCGGGACGAACATGTGAACGTCCATATAAAAGAAGAACTATCCATTACCCACCTCATTACTATCCCTTCACCCAGCATGAGATTACTCACATGTGAAGCTTTTGCTTTTCAATGGGCTTTAATTACCAGCTAGCACTCAGTAAATCCCACATCACTGCTGACCTGATTTGTGCTGGACTTGCACTTTTTTTTCTTTCCCTCTCACTTTCTCTGTCCTTTATCGACACAGATGGTGCTTTATGAGACCAGGTTTCACCGGCAGATGTTATTAAATGTTAAATGTAATACGTGCTCATGGAGAAATTGGGGAGCACAATGGACAAGGACGCGTGCTTGGCGAATCATTCGGATCGGTTAAATAGGAGAGAAACACAGTGGGGGGGGTTCCAATCCCATCCGGGAGGAGATAAGTACACGTTGCAAGTTAAAGAAACTCTACCTGCTCATTAACCAGAAGAGTCACAAAAGATTGACTCGTTGTAGACTCCTTATTCATTCCACTTCCTGGTTGATTTGGTGCACCAAGAGTCATCAGACGTTCATCCTCCATTGAACAACAATATTATGTTAAATATGAATATGATACTCTTCATATACACCACTTCTGACCAATCAGAATCTAGAACTCAGTAGGACTGTAGTTATTGTGCTCTGAACACAATGATTAAGTGTGTGTGTGTGTGTGTGTTCTGCCTCGTTTTTGCTGTTTGGCTGACTAAGCTGCCACATACAGCTTTATTAAATCTCGTAGCAGTCCCCCGGAGGCTCTGCAGATTAGATTGAGTTGGTAATCGTGCGCGTGATATCGCAGACCTTTTAACACTAAAACGTGTTGGAGGTCATCATGCCTCCAGAACCTGTTAACACACATATACACATGTCTTATTTATTTGTTTGTTTGTTTATTTGATCACGCCCGAGAAGTGATTTGATCTGACAGATGTTCTTTTTTTTCCTTGACCCCTGAGTTTCCTCCACGTTTTTCACGATAACGCCGTGATTTCAGCTGAGCTACACCGCTCCGGTGAGATAGGGCTGTCAACATTTTTATAATCCTGTTCCACCCTTAACACTCCACTTCAACCGTTTATCTCTAGTTCCACACAATGACGTTTGTACAGCTGCACAATTCGCTCTGTGTTTTTTTTTTTTTTGGGGGGGGGGGTCCAGATGTGGTGAGCTGGCCTCTGCTTTCTTAAAGCCAACACTATGTCTTTACCATACCTGTGGGCATCAGTGGAGGAAATCTTTACTAAAATACCCCCCCCCCCCCTTCGAGCAAGTACCTGCTGCTAAGGGAACATAGTGAGTTGTGTTGTGAGTTGTCTTAGCGGCAGATATCTGCTGGAATAGTTCTTATGAAGGGTATTATTTGCACAATAAGTACACGTTATACAAGTGCACACATTTTCTCACAAGGGCAACAAGTGACAAAGTTTACTGCTGAGTAGCACTATGTTTTTTTTTTTAACAACAATAGGTAAACATATTATATAGTATGAGACAATATGATACAATACGAGACAGTATTGTATAAGACACTTTGGGATGGTAATGCATTATGAGATAATAATAATAATAATAATAATAATAATAATAATAATAATAATTCATTACATTTATATAGCTCTTTTTTTAACACTCAAAGCGCTTTACATTACGACAAAGGGATCTCCTCATCCACCACCGGTGTGCAGCATCCACCAGAACTTCCATCACACACCAGCTTACTGGTGGAGAGGAGACAGAATGTTGAAGCCAGTCAGTACATGTGGGGACGGTTAGGAGTCCATGATGGACAATGAGCAAATTTGGCCAGGATGACGAGGACACGCCTCCACTCTTTTTCGAAAGACATCCTGGGATTTTTAATGACCACAGAGAGTCAGGACCTCGGTGTAACGTCTCATATGAAAGATGACCACAGGATAAGCGCCGCCTGCTGGACTCACTTTCCTAGTATTCCTAGGTAGTCTCCCATCCTGGCTCATCCCTGCTTAGCTACAGTGGGCAACCAGTCTCATGAGACGATATTAAATGGTATGCTGGCGTCTTGAATAAGTTTTCTACTGTATGAAGTGTTTCCGTAATGGTAAAGATCACTGGTATCACTGATACCCAGTGTTGGGGAGTAACTAGTTACATGTAAAGGCATTGCGTAATTTAATTACAAAATAAAAGTAACAGTAATCCGTTACAGTTACCACAAAAAACGTAATGTAATTAAATTACAGTTACTTTATAAAACGTTGAATATTAAAAATTCCAACAACCACAGAGTAACACCACCCTTCCCTCCAGCCAACAATTTGATTCTGAAGCAGCTCAGTTCCGAAAATGTATCCCACTTGAGTGCCACCTGGTGGACAAATGAAAGTAATCAAAAAGCAATCAAATGTAATCAGGACTTTAATTGAAAAGTGACACTACTTATTACATTTTTAATAGGGTCATTTGTAATCTGTAACCTATTACATTTCCAAAGTAACCTTCCCAAAACTGCTGATACCATGATATTTCTGCAGGGGTTTATTTTTTTGTTTATTTGGCACTTTTAGAAGGACTAAAATATCCCTAGATTACCTGTCCCTTCTTTACCTCGCTCCCCTCCGGCTATAAAGAGCGGAATATTTCCAGAAACTCTATATTCTGTGTTCATATTTCATGCCACACGTTTCAATCATCCTCACGAATCAAGACGCGAAGGTCCAAGGTTTCTCTCGTTTTTTTTTCTTCCCCCGAATACTTTCGCTTCAGCAAAACTGAATGATCACATGACAGTCTCAGGAGCGTGTGTTTTATTCATTCGTGCTCGTTTCCACACCGATGAATTGCTTATTGTTAGTAAGATCATTAACAGCTTAGTTTCGCTATTTGAGTTTGTTTCCTTTTGCCCAGAAGTGTAGAACAATAACGCTTTTCTTCTCATCCACAGAATGTAAATCAATATGTCTGAAAGACAGCACGCACCCAAGATACACATTTGGAATAATGACTTATGTCTCATTTATTTATTTATGTATTATTGCAGATTTTCTTTTTTGAACACTCAGGTGCTACGCAATGAACTTTCCATTAACCTCCTCATTATCACGTCTCCATCTCCCATTCCCTGACATGACCTGAAACCACTGGCTCTGTCTTTCTGAGGATATTTACAGCCGCTCTGACCTGTGCGAGGTGCTGCTCTGCCTGATTGCAGGCCTATCATAGCTTATTAACCCTAATCAGAGCCGGCCACGCAATCCTGTCTTTCCCTCTGCCTCCACAGAAAATCGCATTTCTTTCACGTCTTCTCGAATTTCCTGCTTTGCCCGTAACATGTTCTGAAAAGCATATAAAAAAAGAAGCCACGGCTCCTTCTAATCCTCATTCACTTAACACAGATGTGATGAAATTTACACAACTAGATGATAACAATGCGATAAAATTAGGGTTTTTTTCGGGTCTCCGCCATCTGGCGGACTAATAACCCTAATTTTATTACAGATAAATCGATTTGAAGTCGAAGCTTCCGTGTTTATTTATAAATGAGAGCTTCTTATTCCAGCGCAATGCAAAAAACAGTGCAGGGTTTCGGCTAAAAGTCATTTCTTACAGGACAGATGCACTGTTGGGATTAACGAGGGTCAAAGAGCAGAAGCTTGACTCATCAACACTCTTTTTCCGTCTGAAATGTAAAACATTTGGACAAGTGTGTAGATAAAAAACACAATGCGAGGATTTGTAAACCTAACAAAGACAAAGTATATTCACAATAGAACAGGTCATGTGTGTGTGGAGTTTGCATGTTCTCCCCGTGCCTCAGGGGTTTTTCTCCGGGTTCTCCGGTTTCCCCCCCGGTCCAAAAACATGCACGGTAGGTTGATTGGCATCTTGGAAAATTGTCACTAGTGTGTGTGAGTGAGTGTGTGTGTGTGTGTCCTGCGATGGGTTGGTATTCCATCCAGGGTGTATCCTGTCTTAATGCCCATAGACGCCTGAGATAGGCACAGACTCCCCGTGACCCGAGGGAAGATCGGATATAGCGGTAGAAGATGAATGAATGACCTTCTCATCCAATATCCACCATTTTAGCCAGTAAGCTTCCACTCCAAACACATCTGATTTGGTGCACCAGGATTTTGTTACATGCAAAATATTACACGGAATTATAGGTGTAAATAATTTGGCAGTGACGGAGAAAAGGCATAATAAAGTTGATGCCACAATAATCAGGGTATAGTTGGGATGTATGCAGAGCCATGCAGGGGGTAAAGAAATGAGCTGGAGGTAACAGGTTATAAAATGAGTTCAGGATCAAATGTAAGATAATATCCGCGGTGAAGGACCTGCACCGGAGACAGTTAAGAGTTCATGGGAGAGATGGCTTGTGGGAAATAATCGTTTTTCGTCTGTTGAGGTCCTCGGTGCTCTGTAGTCCTTGAGCAGAGGGCAGCGGTTCAGGGGAACGGATTAGCAGTTATATGTAGTACCAAAGGGTCACGGTGATTAATCGTAGCGATGAAATGTAACTATCTCTCCAGTCGCCAGCGAGGCTCCATAAGTCAGGGTTATGAGGACTTGAAAGGTGCTTAAGGTGCAAAACCAACCACTGATTTAAAACATCTAGAGGCGCTGTTTCTAAGATTTATAGAATTAGCAGTGAAAGCTATAGTATCCATTTCCATCCTCTCCCGGAGACGTATCTGAATAAATTGGCCGAGGTTTCGGAGATGGTTAATAAACGGCGGCGTAATGGTTTTAGGCAGAACTTGATTACTGAAATCAACAGTATGTCATGGACTTCACCTGGTGCAGACGGAGGTTACGACTCCTGAAGGGACGTTTGAGTGCCGTGTGATGATAATGAAGTGGTGGCGAGAACTTCATCTAGCCGCAGTCGACATATTGACCTTTTGTATGCAGCTTTAAATCAAATCATTTTCGATGACAGATTTGGAACTGCAAATCTGCATATATCTATCTATCTATCTATCTATCTATCTATCTATCTATCTATATATATATATATGTATATATTCATTCATTCATCTTCTACCGCTTTATCCGATCTTCCCTCGGGTCACGGGGAGCCTGTGCCTATCCTATCTCAGGCGTCTATGGGCATTAAGGCAGGATACACCCTGGATGGAATGCCAAACCCATCGCAGGGCACACACACACACACACACACATTCACACACACATTCATACACTAGGGACAATTTTCCAAGGTGCCAATCAACCTACCGTGCATGTTTTTGGACCGGGAGGGAGGGAACCATGGGGAACCGGAAGAAGAGGAAACCGGAGAACCCGGAGAAAAACCCCCCTGAGGCACGGGGAGAACATGCAAACTCCACACACACATGGACCGAGCCGGGAATCGAACCCGGATCCTGGCGGTGTGAGGCGAATGTGCTAACCACTAACGCCACCGTGCCTCCATATGTATATGTATATATATATATATATATATATATATATATATATATATATATATATATATATATATATATATATATATATATATATATATATATATATATATCATTCATTCATCATTCATCTTCTACCGCTCTATCCGATCCTCCCTCGGGTCACGGGGAGCCTGTGCCTATCTCAGGCGTCTATGGGCATTAAGGCAGGATACACCCTGGATGGAATGCCAACCCATCACAGGGCACACACACACATTCACACACATTCATATTCATACACTAGGGACAATTTTCCAAGGTGCCAATCAACCTACCGTGCATGTTTTTGGACCTGGGGGAAACCGGAGAACCCGGAGAAAAACCCCCTGAGGCACGGGGAGGAGAGGAGGGGAGAACATGCAAACTCCACACACACAAGGCCAAGACGGGAATCGAACCCGGATCCTGGTGTGAGGCGAACGTGCTATATATATATATATATATATATATATATATATATATATATATATATATATATATATATATATAGATATATATATATATATATATATATATATATATCAAGAAAATGCGGAAGGATTTTGTGAGTTTATCTTTCTTTTAGGTTAATACTTTAAATACCTTTTTTTAATAAAAAAAAAAAAAGATCTTGTTCATGAAGCATTCACACAAAAATAATTGTACATCAAATTCTTTAGTTAATAAAATATGTTTGCATCTCTGTGACCCTCTGAGTCTGTGTGAATGGAGATGGAGATAAACATACTTTGTGAAAAATTGTTCACTGTTGATCGCAAGCTTACATTTCAATTGCACAAGTGGGTCAGCAATTTTATAATAATGATGACCAAAAACAAATCCATCAAAATGAAGAGAAGTGAGAATTGGCACTGAAATGGATGCTGCATTATTAAAGGCATAAACAGCACATTACATTAGGACTGGTGTCAAAAGTATTCATTACTCGGATAAAGGGGTTCAAAAAGTATTATCTCAAGCTTTTTACTCAAGTAAAAGTAAAGGTACTGGTTTCAAAACTACTTAAAGTATAAAAGTAATGTAAGGAGGAAAAATGGCATTAATGGACCAAAGCTTATCGCCATCGCTAATTTATTCAAACGTCTCTCTACAGTACTGTAGCTTCATTTACAGAGGATGAAGAGAAAACACCCGTTTGATAAAAATGAGCCAGTAGTGGAGAAATAATTATGTTTAAGAAATAATCTTTCTTTGAGTAACTACTCCAACACTGCTTATGTCCTTGCCGGAGTGTGAGGTGATTTGTTATCGTGTGCAGGTGCGATGGATCGCGTACAAACCAATAGTGTGTGAGAATGGTATATGTTTATATCTCATCCAACCACCATCACATTCACTCTATCCGGATGGAGATGTTTATCTGGATAGGTTTTTGTTTTTTTAATGAAATATGAGTAAAGAGTTATTTTTTTTAATGTAAGGAGTAGAAATACAAATCCAGGTGAAAAATAATTACTCCAATACATTGTACATCTGGGCATTGTACATTTTGCTGTTCATTCATCTTCTACCGCTTTATCCGATCTTCCCTCGGGTCACGGGGAGTCTGTGCCTATCTCAGGCGTCTATGGGCATTTAGGCAAGATACACCCTGGATGGAATGCCAACCGATCACAGGGCACACACACACTCACAATCAAACACACATATTTACACTAGGGACAATTTTCCAAGATGCCAATCAACCTACCGTGCATGTTTTTGGACCAGGGGAAACCGGAGAACCCGGAGACCTTTGGACCTTGCACTTAATGACTGATAAAAAAAAAAAAAAGCTTATTATGAAAATAAACTATTCTTTTTGTGTTTTAAACTGAAGAGTGGATTCAGGTGTTAGGACTTTACATAACACGTGACAAATTTGACCTTCCAGTTCCTTGAAAGTGACACAAATAACTGTAATTCGCATAATACGAATACATTCACTTTTTTTTTTCTTTTCCTCGTCCGGTAATCAGCGCTCATTTCTCAGTAATCATTCACCTCACGCAATTGGATCGAGCCGTATCTCCTCTCGTGAATATTTATAAGCTCATGCAAAGCAGAGGACTTTCGTCTTACCCTAAGGCGAGACAATTTGGACTTCATCAGTATGGACTTGCAAGGACTTCTGCAGAGAGAAAGAGAGAGAGAGAGAGAGAGAAAGAGAGAGAGGGAGAGAGAGAGAGAGAAATGCACTTCAAAGCAAATTGATCAAGGATTCCTTTTGTCTGGATTTTTCTGTCGGAGCAGGCTTGCTTCCTGCCCGTCTCTACACCCACTCCATCTCTTATTCTCTGCTTTTATTGATGTTTGTGAATAAACGATAGGAGTCTGGGCTGTGGGCTTGATGACTCTCTCGGAGGAGGAACCCAGAAGAACAAGGCCCTCAGCTGTAGACTCACAAGGTGGGACTGCAGCACGGTACAAAGCCTTTTGTAAAACATAAAAAGAAAATCAGACAAAAGTCCCGTTAATGGCATATTTAACTAGCAATAACCTCTCACTCGAGAAGGACTTTGCTCTTTGCAATGCTTCCAAACCACTTGTTGCTATGATTTGTAATGAAGTATTTGTACTTCTGTCTTTACTTGACATCTGTGCATTACACATTTTGCTGTTAAATCAACCAAATATTTATCAATCTGACAGGACTTGCACTAAATGACCGAGGGGGAAAAAAAGCTTATTATGAAAATGGAATATTCATTGTAAAATAATTCGTTTTGAATTGTAGAGTGAATTCAGGGGTTAGGACTTTACATAACGCATGACGAATTTCACCTTCCAGTTGAAAGTGACACGAATACCCCAAGGCCAATTTGGTAAGGTATAAGGAAGAGGGTTCATAGAGGCTTCATAGTGGCCATTGTTCCATCCGATTTGGTTGTGTAACCCTAGTATAGGTAAGTACACAGTGGTTTCGGCATAAATGAATATATACACAATGATCAGAAACCCTGAATCAATAATTCACCATGGAAATTGGAAAATAGAATGACATACAAAATGACAACTTATATTAACGTATATAACTTGAACAACAAGGTGGCTTAGTGGTTATCATGTTCACCTCACATCGCCACATCGCGGTCTGGGTTCGATTCCCGTCTCGGCCATGTGTGTGTAGAGTTTGCATGTTCTCCCCGTGCCTCAGTGGGTGTTTCTCCGGGTTCTCGGGTTTCCTCTCGGTCCAAAAACATGCACGGTAGGTTGATTGGCACCTTGGAAAAGTTGTCCCTAGTGTATGAATGTGTGTGTGATTGTGAGTGTGTGTGTGACCTGTGATGGGTTGGCATTCCATCCAGGTTGTATCCTGCCTTAATGCCCATAGACGCCTGAGATAGACACAGACTCCCCGTGACCCGAGGGAAGATCGGATAAAGCGATAGAAGATGAATGAATGAATGAATGAAGGTATGTGTGTATATAAATTATCAGTGTATGTGTATTAATTTATGATTAGGAAATCACTAGTTTTGCTTTTTCTTTTTGTCGGTTCAGTTCACATTGCAGAACTCAGATCAAGTGTTTAGTTGTAGTGGGGCATGGCAGCCCAGTGGTTAAGGCGTTGGCCTCTGGACCGTGAAGATCACAAGTTCAAACCCCACCACCAAGCTGCCACTGGTGGGCCCTTGAACCCTCAATTGCTCAGTTGTAAGTCGCTCTGGATAAGGGCGTCTGCCAAATTCCGTAAATGTCGTAGAATATTTGGTGTCCAGAGACTTTGAGTCAGGGGCCAGAAGCTAATTCGCTAATTTTTCATCAGGTTATTTTCCGCATGGTAAGGGATAAGGAAGTTTCTTAGAGGCTTCATGGTGGCCATTGATCCCTCCAGTTTTGCTTCTTACTTGTTTGTCATAGAATATTTTTGTGGTGTCCAGAGGTCAGCAATGTCTGGCTGAGCGTTCTGGAAGTCTTGAACATTTTGTAACACTGTGAGTCAGGGGTCAGAAAGAAAAAGATTAGCCAAACCGCTTTCAGGTTGTATATAATAACTTCGGCTTTATTTCCTTTTCAGAAAAACGCAGGATTATTACTGGGGGTATATTCTTTTTCCAACATGCCTGCTGACTGTACCCACAATTCCCCGCTACTCGTAAAGGAGCCAAAACAGTATTTCGGCCGTTCCAAGTTCCACCGGATTGTCCAGCAGGAGTTTTCCTGAGCATCTAAACATCACTCCTCATACACACCTACGACATACTGTACGACACTATCCCATGACCCCATCTGTGGTTCCCCGGTTCTTATTCCTCGGAGCGATTTTTCGTAGACACAACTCAGACGTCTAGACATTACAATCTGGGCCTCATCAAACTCACCCATCTTTTATTTATTTTTTTTACGCTTGCAATTCTTCTACATGACCGTCGAGAAGGGTCTGTTAACGTCCTTGCCTGATCTGTCCATCCAGTGACGTGAGATAATCTGTGCGAGTCGGTATCAGACATTTTAAAGCTGCTCTGAGAAACGCTGGAAGGAGAGCAGGAATATATAGAATAGCAGTCTGGCTTTATGGGTGTTTACAACGAGTAGGAGGGTGTACGAGACATGAAGGGAGAAAGTCAAACCTCGAACGCTTGCCCTAATTAGTCATCCACGACACGACAGCTGAAGGATATTTAGCCACTCCAGGGGCTGTTTGGAACATTTTTTCTCATTTTTGTTTTTTTTTAAAGCTCGGCAAATATATGCAAATCAGGTGTGACATTACTTGCCGGAAGACACGCGCCAGCCCGAGCATCCGCATCCCTTCTCCTCGAACAAAGTTAACTTTCACGACTCCGTGCACAGGCAAGGGAAAATTCAGGCGTGAAAACTCATGAATGAGCAGAAGGCTGGGAGAGCATGCTGACCGGTGAAGACGGCGCCACAGCGCTGAGGAGAAAGGCAAGGGAGCCATAGCAAATCGAAGGTCATTGTGTTTTATTAGGACCTTGCAAGTTAATAATGCATCGTGGAGCTGATTGATTGCGTGGCGAGTCAGGGACAAGCTCCTGGGCCAGGGTTCTGTCTCTCTTTCTCTGTCTATATCTCTGGGGGACAGAAGTGCGTACGGCGTAACCCCGAAACACTGCGTGCAATGCATAACACACCTGAAGTGAAGGAACATTAGTGAACACCTAGGAAATGTGTGTTTGTGTGTATTTGTTTAGTCCTTCTGTTTTTGACCCCTTGCAGAGTGGAACTTGAGGCTAAAACTCATGCAATGCTTCCAAAACATACTGTAATTCCAGAAACAGCCAGTAGGAGATTCAGCCTTCGACTCCGCATCGCGTTCTCCCTCCTGTAATATTTTCCGAGCAGGATTAATAATTATTCCGAACAGAGCCTACAAATGAACCCAGGAGGGCTACGGGTAAAATAATAGGTACGCAAATATTGTTTTAATATAAAAAATGTTGTTTTATATATAATCATTAGTAAATACATTATATATTTTTTCAATATAATTTGCGATATATCATATTTTCTATGTAGAATGATTTCTCCTCTGCATAGATTTAAGAATAGCTTTTATTTGTCACATATACATTACAGCACTGTGAAATTCTTGTTTGGGAGCTGGGGGTCTGAGCAAAAGGATCAGCCATGATACGGCGCCCCCTGGAGCACAGAGGGTTAAGGGCCTTGCTCAATGATCCAAGGGCGGTCAGTATCAGTAGCCCAGCGCCTTAAACTACGGAGCGACACCCTCCCATAACTAAACATTATTATTATGATGATGAATATATATATATATATATATATATATATATATATTATATAAATATATATGGACATTCCAAAAACCTTCTCAAGCCACTGTAGTGGTGAATTCTTAAATGTGAGTGGTTGCAGAGCTTTAACAGTGTGTCTGTTCTAATAGTTTTGCGTTTCCACGGTAACAAATTGTTCACAGGGACTCAATATGTGCTCCACAACGGCTAAAAATAAGAGTAAAGAAAGAGAATGGCTGCTTTGTAATTAAAACATAAGCAAATGTTTCATGAAATTTCTAAAGGAAAAACAAAAAAAAATTGATTATAGTTATTAAGCAGGAGGAAGGAAACGCTTCACGTTTTTATTTGTCATGTCTACAGATATTAGTGACAGTTTGTACAATGCTTTATTGTGGCTACAGGCAAACTACAGAAGAGACTACAGCCGATATTAAACATTCAACTAAAGAGAAAAAGGAACTGAGAAAGAAAAAAAAAACAGTCTAGTTATATAATATTTAATATAGTCCAGATTAAAGGGAAAGTCTTGGACGAGTTGCTTCATTTGATTTGGATTTGATTTTACTTTATTAGTTTCTCTTGTATTTATACTTGTCAGTGAGAATTTATCGATCGTTTTGTTTTGTTTCTTTTTTTCATTAGTTGGAGTTTAGGATTTTATACATAACATTAATTCCAATTTCCTGCTTGCATTTACATTTACAAGCATTTAGTAGATGCCTTTATCCAGAGTGAATTACAGCTGAGCAGTTAAGGGCCTTTCTCTGGGGCCCAGAAGTTGGGGCAGCTTGTTGGTATTGTGTCCAATTGTGGTATTGTGTCCAGTGTCTCAAACGCCAAGTTCCCAACTCCAAAAATATAGTTTCTTTTTATTCATTCATTCATTCATTCATCTTCTACCGCTTTATCCGATCTTCCCTCGGGTCACGGGGAGTCTGTGTCTATCTCAGGCATCTATGGGCATTAAGGCAGGATACACCCTGGATGGAATGCCAACCCATCGCAGGACACACACACACACACACACACACATTCAAAAACTAGGGACAATTTTCCAATGTGCCAATCAACCTACCGTGCATGTTTTTGGACCGGGAGGAAACCTGAGAACCCGGAGAAAAACCTCCTTGAGGCACGGGGAGAACATGCAAACTCCACACACACATGGCCAAGACGGGAATCGAACCCGGATAACCACTAAGCCACCGTGCCCGGGTTATGTCTTCTATAATTACATACCATCATTCAGAGTGACTTGCGTTCATACACTGAACTGCAGAGTGAAAGGGCCTTGCTCAGGGATCATTGTGTGAGCTTGGTGAGGTTCAGGCTTGAACTCATGACCTTCTGATACACAGACCAATGCCTTAACCACGACGCTATCACTCCTGCTGATGATCTTCCATGCATTCGGTGTGGCTTTTCCTGTGTGCTGGGTTTAGTGTTGGTTTTTATTCTACTTGCACTTCCTGCCCAGAATAGAGACAGGTTGATCTTGTTCTTTTTCCTTACCTCTGGATCAGCCACAGTGTCGTGGCCTCATCCCTATTTCACTAGGTGTTCGAAAATATAAATCTCATAAAGTATTTTCAAGCATCAACATGACAACACATGGATGAGATTCAAATCTATATCAATTTCTTGATGCCAGTGATGCTGAATTCTGCCAGAAAAACACTATGCACTTTTTAATGGAAAGATATATATATATATATATATATATATATATATATATATATATATATATATATACCACACACACACACACAGTGTATAAAATCATCCAAGTGAGACTCGATGATGAGAGTGCCGTGTGACATGATTTTTTCCTTTTCTGACTGTCGAAATAAAATTAAGAAAGCTGTTGTTATCAGCAGTATTTTGACTTTTTTTTTTTCTTTTTCATAAAAGACAAACATTGGAACAGTAACGCACTCATATTCTCGAATTTCGTCCAGACAATCGAGTCTGGATCTCATAAATCTCCCTCCTCCTGTCACTGCATCTCGGTCTACTAAAACTTAATGGAAGTTTCCCTCTACAGGGTGAAGCCGTAATCCACATTCTCTGTACGCGCTGTAAACATTCTGTTTTGTTTTTTTTGCTCAACATTCAGAGCTCTAAATCACTTCCTTGACAGATTTTGTTTAAACCAATATGAGAACGCGTGCCATAACGATTTTTCATTGAAGACAAATGCAGGAGGTGAAATTGCGACATTGCGACTCCATTACAGTAAAAATCTCCCTGCGTGCAATGTTATGCAATGGCCAGTTAGGAAACGGATGTGTGTGAGAGAGAGAGAGAGAGAGAGAGAGAGAGAGAGAGAAGGAATACCTGGCAGGCTGATCTGGGTCAGCGAGTACAAGATGCACCGCACCGGTGTCACAGGACGCTGATATAATAGGTTACCATCGATGAACACATCACCCAAGTGGATTCCCTGCAAATTCTCTCTTTTCTCATATTCCCTCATTCCTCTCTAAGCAGCCAGCAACCCCCCCTGCCTTCTCTCTCTCTCTCCTCCCCTCAGGCTCCATCAGTCATCCACCTCGAAGCTTTGGAAGAGAGAAAGAGAAAGGGATTTGCCACCTGACTGGCACACTGCACCTTTACAGAGGCTCTTTGTAATAAAAATGCAGCCTCTGATGGATTGATCCAGGAGAGTGGAACATATTGAAGTGGTTTAGATAAAAAAAAGAGAGAGAGAGTAAAAGAGAGAGAGAGAGGCTGGCTGGTAAAGGTCTGTCATTGCTCCATGCGGCTCTCTGAAACCCACTAAATCAGTCGCAACATGACCTGAATGTATGGTTGGGTTTCATTATCGCTAACAAATGAGCCGTTACAACTAAATCTGCTCCTGGATAATTAAAGAATCATTTGCGTCTTGTGATCCTAAAGGAAGCTGCTGAGGATCAATCTCGCATCACTGTACTAGCACTGGGTTTATTAGCGCTGTGTGAAACCACGCTAACATTACAGCGTAGATGTTATTGCCCTGCTAATGTAATGCAGTATAGCATTTCCTCCTCTGTGTTTTAAATGTCGTGCGTAAAGAGCTGCCGTCAGAGACAGATGCTCGCTCTCCTCTTTAGTCTCGAGGACGTGGTGGCCATGGTTTCCAAAAAGAAATGAAGATTACGATTCCTCTGACCACAGAACAGTTTTTGCCTCGGTATATTTTCAAATGGTTCAGAGAGGATGGCGGTGTTTCTGAACCATGTTCACGTATACCTTCTTTACGTGATAGAGATTCACCCTGGGGAGGCCACACAGAACGGAAAGGGTTTCTTGAGGTTTTAATGACATCATGTTAGACTCAATTTTACAGACGCATATCTGTTTTAAATTCAGCGGCACCTTAGGGCCCGAAGATCACAAGCATCCAATGTTGATTTTTGGATTACTGGTTTGAACTCTGGACTGTTTCTCGTTTATGTTATTGCTCTTTTTTTTTTTTTGGTGGTGAATTCAGCAGCGGCTCGATTCTGATAAAAAGCTGATATTTAACACTGAATACTAAAATGTATTTTTTTCTGCGAGAAGGCATTTATTAAAGCATGTATAAAAGAAGATTCAGTGTGTCAGAGTTTTGATCAACAGCTGTTAAATTTTGTCTTATCGATTAAGAAAATGAATTAATATAAATAGTTAGAATAATAAAATAAATAAATGAACATTACCATATGAGGGAGGGGTGTAGCTCAGTGGTTTAAGGCAATGAGCTACTGATCAGAAGGTCAGGGGTTCGGGCCCCCGTATTGCCACGCTTCCATACATGGGTCGTTGAGCAAGACCCTCTGTGCTCCAGGGGCGCCGTATCATGGCTTCCAAGCAAGCTGGGAAATGCGAAGAAAGAATTTCACTGTGCTGCAATGTATATGTGACATATAAAGGCTATTCTTTTCAATACAGTGAAGTACAGCCAGGCACTCAACACATGTCTGTGATCTCGCTCACCTGTTAAAGTGGTAATGAGCACAAAGATTAGTTACAGCAGCACAGTGTTTCTCTGCTTTACTATGAATTAGACCTGTCAGGTTCTGGTGCAGTAAAAAGATATATTCATCAGCCTCTGCTGAACTGTCCCTGCTAATTCGGCACATATCTGTCCATCTCATCTGTCTGTCTGTACTAGTAATGCACATCTCAATAACTGGGGCAGATACGATTCACATCTCGATTCACAGCCAACGTTGCTATACAATAACAATACCTACTGTATGAAGCAACAACTGATGCGATACAATGCGATTCACCGTTAATATAACGCAGTCGATGTGATCGGAAAAGTTGATTCGGACAGTAGACTTGCTATTTACATAAACACGTCTTTGTAGTGCATAAAAATTTAAAAAATGAAATAAAACTCTTGTGTCTCCCTGAAGATTCAGTTAAGGTAAGGGGGTTCGAGCCCTGGTATCGCCAAGCTGCCACTCTTGGGTCCTTGAGCAAGGCCCTTAATGCTTTTGTGCTCCATGGGGTGCTGTATCATGGCTGACCCTGTATTCTGACCCAGGTTTGCAAAAACAGAAGAAATAATTTCATTGTGCCTTGATGAATATGTGAAAAATAAAGCTTAAACCTATATAGAGGAGAAATCATTTTATATTTTTATATAAAATGATAATCAAATTATATATTATGTAATAAAATTAATGGTAATTTTCATTCATTCATTCATTCATTCATTCATCTTCTACTGCTTCATCCAATCTTCCCTCGGGTCACGGGGAGCCTGTGCCTATCTCAGGCATTAAGGCAGGATACACCCTGGAGGGGTGCCAACCCATCGTAGGGCACAAACATACACACTCACATTCACACACACATTCATACACTAGGGACAATTTTCCAAGGTGCCAATCAACAAACCATGCATGTTTTTTGAAATGGGGTGAAACCAGAGAACCCGGAGAAAAATCCCCTGCACGGGGAGAACATGCAAACTCCACACACACATGGCCGAGACAGGAATCGAGCCCAGATCCTGGCGGTGTGAGGCGAACATGCTAATCACTAAGCCATCGTGCCCCTATAAATATATTCATTCATTCATCTTCTACCGCTTTATCCGATCTTCCCTCGGGTCACGGGGAGTCTGTGCCTATCTCAGGTGTCTATGGGCATTAAGGCAGGATACAACCTGGATAGAATGCCAACCCATCACAGGGCACACACACACCACTCACACACACATTCATACACTAGGGACAATTTTCCAAGGTGCCAATCAACCTACCGTGCATGTTTTTGGACCGGTGGGAAACCAGAGAACCCGTAGAAAAACCCGTATAGAGAAAATATAGAAATAATTATATAATATATATATATATATATATATATAAATATTTTTTTTTGTCCAACACAAATGCTAAAACAATATTTGTTAGTTTTCAATAATGAACCTATTTTTTTTTTTGGATTTTATTTTTCTCCAAATCAAGCTGTCGTTCATCACGTCTTCCGAGTCCCACCGTAATCAGATATTCGTTCCCATACCAGCAGGACAGCCGATCCAAAGCTCTGCTAATCCTTTCACTCGGCTTTTCGGTGTGTGTTTTGTTGTGTATAATTGGCGCTCTGGCTCGTCGACTGATTACGACTGGTACGCTGTTGAGCGATAATTCACAGGGAATCATTTAGCCGTGTTTGTTTCAGCTGCGGGGAAGCTCAGCCTCTCCCACTGAGCTGAATTAACCAGTCATTGTTTCAGTCTTCAGCCAAACGAAGAAACCTAGATCTCTGCTGAGTCATAGCACAGAGGTCCAACCCGATCCCCTTAGAAACTTGTTAGCAAATATTATTTTTGCGCACACACACACACACACACACACACACACACCACACACATTGAGTCTCTGAGTATGGTGGTGAAACAAGTTGGCGACAATCGGAGGTGAAGTGATGCTCAGATGGAGAGATTAAGATGGCGGAGGATGAGGCTCTTGGCACAGCAGTTGCCAGGTCTGAAACACCACATGGCAACGGCTCTGAGCGGCCAAGCACACACCTGTGCCGTCTCACACACCGAGCAGCTTTTATTAACACTTCGTTTAGGGTGTGTGTGTGTGTGTGTGTGTGTGTGTGTGTGTGTGTGTGTGAACAAGAAATAACAAAGAAACACACTGAAGAAACCAGTTGGATTGTAGGAGGTGTCACTCACTGTCTTTTCTTTTTCTTCCTTTCCTGTATCTAAATTTTCAAAAAAAAAAACAAAACAAAAACAAAATACACTTGCTGAGCGAGCAAACCCAAATTTGCGCTAGTAAATTCAATATGAATTTACCTAGTTAGCATGTTAATGCTAGTCAATGCTAATGCTAAACCGGCAGTACAGAGGAACATCATTATGTAACAGGATCAGAGGTGTCAAGCCTCTTACCTTACGTAAGTAGAAATTTTGGGTATCTATACTTTACTGGAGTAATTCTTTTTTTCACCCGATTTTACAGCCTCGTTACTCCTATTTCATTTCAAAAAAATAAAAAAAAATAAAAAAAACACCTCTCCAGATAAATCGCTCCATCCGGATAGAGTGAATGTGATTGGATGAGATATAAACATATACCATTCCGACACCCTATTGGTTTGTACGTGATCCATCCCACCTGCACACAATAACAAATCACCTCACACTCCAGCAAGGACATAACCAGTGTTCGTGTCGTTATTATTCCATATTATTCCTTAAAAGTGTTTATTTTTCCACCACTAGCTTATTTACAAAACGGGAAGCTACAATAGGGAGTTTGAATCAATTAGTGTTTGCGATTGATGAGGCCTGTCCTTAATGCTTTTGTCATTAATGCCATTTTATTCCTCACATTACTTTTACTTTTATGTTTAATGTCATTTTGAAGCCAGTATTTTTACTCTTTTACTAGAGTAAAAAGATTGAGCTTATACTTCCACTTCTACAGAAGTCTTTTTAAACCCTAGTATGAATGTGAATACTTTTGACACGAGTGAACGGGACAATGCTAGCTCATGCTAGCTAATGATTGTGATTTGGCTGGTTAGAGATGAAAAAAAGATAGTTAGTCAGAGTTTTTCTCTTCAAATTTGTGGCTAAACTATTTTCACTTAACATCCACGCCAAAACAAGTACTTACAGGTTTAGAAATAGATTTAGTCAGATAACCTTCACAGAATAAACTTCAGCATTATGAACACAGAAGTCTATTGTCAGCTAAAGAAGCTCATTTATATCTGCTATCACTCGAAACTAAAGGCGCTAAAAACAGTAATAATTGAAATAATTATTATTAAATAGACAATCTGGTTTTACATATACAGATAATTTTATAATAAATATAATAATGCTGCATTTTGGCAGTATAAACAAGAGGTCTGTAATAGCCAGCAGGTGTTTCGGGAGAAATCACAGAGGCTTGGTAAAGTGGGATGAGATTTAAGTGAGTCAGTAAGCAATATTAAAACAGAAAGTGGAAACCCCACAGGCGTAATCGCACAGTCACTTAACTGCTCATTGTCGAGTTTCGATACGGAGTTATCTTGTGAATTTGAGCGAGTTGCGATACTCGTAGACATGCAGAAATTCAAATTTAATTGGAAACGGCCTTTTGCACGTGCCTACAACGGTACGGTTCGCATAATTAGACACAGTGTGCCTCTGAAAAAGCTGAACAGAGGGAGGAATTTTACCACAGAAAGTGATTTAGCACAAAATAATCCCTCTAACCCTTCCATATTAGCACATAGAACAGAAATAACTACATAAAAAAACGCTAGAATTGTAAATGTCATGTTCAAACACTAGCAAACTGTCATGCTTTGAAAAATTGCTTTACAATTGTGTGTGTGTATATATATATATATATATATATATATATATATATATATATATATATAATATTATATATTTTATTATACTATATATATAATATATATATATATATATATATATATATATTCACTTCAAAATCCGCCATTACGCACATATCTGTCACCATAATATTTTGTCTTTGTTTTTGTTGAGTATGGTTTCATTAATAATAAAAGTACATTTTTAATAGATAACAGTCATTTACATTTGGAAGTGTGTACCTACAGCAGTGAACTTTGACTTTAAGTAAGCTTTGCTATGAGAGCATGGAGTCCAAGTGATGCTGACCACCACTAGAGATTCTGACAGCTCCAAACTGAGGACTTTAAACTCTGAACACATGCTGTCTTGTTCACAACACACACACACACACACACACACACACACACACACACACACACACACACACACACACACACATTGAGATTGTATTCCAGCCCTGCGGGGATTTGTTAAACATTTAGAGGAGACCTGGGCATCAATTATGCATCAAAGTAATTGTTCATCTCCGGAAAGCTGCACATAGCAGGCAAGGTGGAGCCGGTGCCAACAACTCAGCTCCGCTCGCCTTCACACGACGATCAGGCGGGGTTGAGGAGGAATTTAACACTGCCTCTCCTCTCACTTAATGCTGACGTGTGAGGATTTGCACCGCGGGCTATGGCTGATGAGCTCGCCGTGAGTTTACAGCCGAGGTGAGAAGGGGCTTGGGGTGATTCGCCGCATCTACCATCCAGCCTGCCTTTTAATTACTGACACGACGGTGAGAAAATTCACAGGTTCGCGCTGCATTTCCTCTTTAGTGGAATATATTTGTCGTCTGACAGCGTCGGAGCTTGACGCGTTACACACGCGTGCAAAGAGAGCTTGTCACTAATAATGTGGCCGCATTCTTTAGGAAACAACATCTATTACATTTTGTCTATAGTGTCTATAGGAACGCTGAACGCTGATTTCCAACGGAAATTAAGTTGTGAAGAAGAACATATACCTGTTGTATTTTGGCTTGTGTATGAAGCTAGCTTTTCAACAAAGACATTTAAAACACACACAGATTTTCATACGCATTAGTGCAATTCCGCATGCTTTTCTCCGCGCGTTAGCTTAATTAGCTGTCCGCGAGATGCTACCAGCGCTACTGTAGCTATAAACAAATTCGTCTCATGCTACGTACAACTGTAATTATTTTCGGCAAAAAATAAATAAATAAAACTCTGGTTCCATCCTGTCATATATGACCTTTTATTAAATGTGTGTGTTTAGAGCATTGACGCTTCAAAGAGATTTTTATAAAGTTAATTTGGTGCTCCGGTGGGAATAATATTAACCGACTGAGCATGTAAAAAAAAAAAAAAAAAAAAGACTAGCGGATAATAAAAAACAAACAGCTAATTTTCACTCATTAGTGTGATATTTACTTTTATAGCCAGTTAGCTTCATTAGGTGGCTGTGGGATTGGATCTGGATGAGCTTAAAGCGAATTCCTTTCATTTCCGTTTTATTTGTGAGGTGCGATTTTAACAGGGGGGAAAACTAAAGTTTTAGCAAAGAAAGTTTGTTCCTTAACATTTTCAGTTTATCCCTAATGAGTGATCCAGTGGTGACTGTGGTGAAACTGAACCTCATCCCTGAGGGGTTTTAGAATAAAATAGTCTTTATTTGTCACATATACATTACAGAATTTGTTTCATTGCATATCCCTGCTTGTTTGGAAGCTGGGGTCAGAGCGCAGGGTCAGCCATGATAGGCCACCCCTGGAGCACAGAGGATTAATGGCCTTGCTCAAAGACCCAAGAATGGGGGGCAGCTTGACGATACCGGGGCTCAAACCTCCGACCTACCTCAGTAGCCCAGTGCCTAAAACCACTGAGCTACAACCTCCCATTTGAGGTCCTGAGCACATTGCTGTAGATATAAATAACATATTGAGCTGCTCAGTAACTACTTTAGGACTTTGGTGTCGATCCATCTTAAACTGCACAAGAGTGTCTAAAATTGAAAATAACTTTACCAGAGAGTAAATTCCTCTCAGCTGGTTGTGCTTCACCAATGTCTGGTAGGAAAGCATGGGATGATCGGTTCCTCGTCATACCACCAGGAGTGCTGGTATTATTTCGAACACTGTTTTGTGCTTGAGGGATGGGTGTAGCTCAGTGGTTAAGGCGATGGGCTACTGATCGGTAGGAAGGTCAGGGGGGCCCGGCATCGCCAAGCACTCTTGGGTCCTTGAGCAAGGCCCTTAACCCTCTGTGCTCCATGTCTGATGTAGATGCAATGTATATGCTGTAATGTGTATTCTAGGTGTTTCCTCTTTCCGACTAGAACCTGGATGTAGCCTTTGGAAAGAACTGAGAAATGATCTTTTTTGGCGTGAACTGAAGCTTCCTTGATGAACTAAAATCTTTATTATCTTGGTAATTCCTTATGATTCATCTCAGAATTTGCCCCCCTTCTGAGAGGACTGAGTCATGCTGACGCAGACAGTAATTCCAGTCTGACATGGATGTGAAACCTGTTTCTCTTCAAATAGATGCGATGAACTCTTTCTCAGCAGGTGTGAATGTGCTCCCGTGTTCTTGCTTTCCATCAGTGTGTATGGTGACCAGGTCTTTACCCCCAGCGTACCCCTACCCCATCCTCCTCGGCTTCCTGTCAGGACTGCTGGAGTGCTCTTGGTGTGTAAACAGGTGACACAGTTTGTAGTGACAACTAATATAAATCAGGGGTGTTTCAGAGCTGTGGGTCTCACAGGAGGCATGTTTTTTTTGTTTGTTTTTTTGGGGTTTTTTTTTGTCCCGTGTCCTTCGCAGGAGGTAGCATTCAATACGACATGCTTTCTTCTCTAGAGGGAAGAGCTTCTGTGACTTTTCACACCGCTAACAGGAATAAGGCTGAGGATGTCGGGATTTTGTATAATATTTTGCTCATTATTTCGTGGCCACATGTTTGGAGATGCTCCTTTGCGAATCGAGGTGTCAGGATACAAGGTACACATGATCCAGGAGAGCTCTAGTAATAAAAAGTAGCTAGCTTTATTAGCAAAACCAAACTAGCAAAAAATGATTGGTGAGGCTTGGGTGCTTTGTTTAATTAATCCTAGTTGTTGTTTATTTATGCAGTTGGTTGGTTTGTCTTTCCTCTCTTGAGATTGTAAATCTATAAGCTACATTGTTTTGAAAATTAGCGCAGCCATGCTAACACTACTGCATCTTACTTGCACATTATGGCACATTATATATTGGTGAATTTTTTTCACACTTACTGTAAGATATACATTATACATTTATATATACATATACATTATATATATATGATAATTGTACACGTCTGTGTAAATATCTCATGCTAAAATATTAGATATGTATATTTACATATAATTCGTTTAATATATACATACACTTAAAAAGTATTTCCTTCCCTTTCTTTTTACTGATTTATATTTAATAGTTTTCCTTCAGAATTTCATTGTACAAACTTTCATTAACATAAAATGAAATATCAGTTAAAACAGGGTCTAATCAGGTGTAATCTAAACGTGTAAATGGCCTCTTTTATATTTCTGCAGATCTGAATGAGCAGCTAATTCCATCCCATTAAAAGTGATTTAATCCTTGTTTATTCAGTGGTTAGTGTTTAAGCAGTCGTTAATTTCTTTATAGATTGGGGTCTAGTTCTGCACTCACTGTGTGAATCATCAAGTTTTGTCCTTAAATGAGTTTTTATTCCTTCAGCCAATCAGTGGTTTACTTTATAATAGAAATTAACTATACAATTACAATCCGCTGAATACATGGTCGGCTATGAGATGTGGGGAAAATAAAGTAAAATCGTGTTTATGTGCACAGTGTTAATAGTTTTTGAAAACAGCTTTGAGAAAAAGCAATGTGTGATCATAGCCTCAAGGACATTCAGGAAGTAGTGCGCCATAAATCGCTGCCTAATTGGACTTTAGGGACTGTTTAAGCTTTGGGGTGCATTTACTTTTTACCTCTGGGAATGAAGTTGACCTGTACAGTACTTTTTTTTTCTGCTGAACTTGCAGGATTCATTATAGTGCGGCGGCGATAAATTCTTGATTCTGATTGGATAAAAAGGGGTTGAATAATCAGCAGGAGTCTGACTGTAACCAGTAGGTTTATATATTAACAGCTATTATAGAGAACCATATTAATAAGAGTCTGATGTAAAGCTTTAAGTGTTCTAACACATGAAGGCCATTTTTATTTATTTATTTACAGTTTTCATTTAAAAATAAACCAGACAGCAGCATTTTCAGGGGGCCGAGAATTCGGACTTGTTCTGTTGCGTAATCAATCGCAGCAAATGAGAACCGTGACTGATGGGACCGAAGAATGATTTATGTACGTTGTGCTCATTTTCATTATGGCATTGTACATTTTCATCGATGAAAGCCATTTCTTTTCCACATTAAAAAAAAAAAACATTGAATAATTGATATTATATTATTGTTCCTTTCTAACAACCAAAAAGTTTCTTTCGACTTCTGTTCCCGCATTCGTGTTACCAATCTGATACAGGAGTGCGGGATACAATTCCTGCATCTGTTCTGGGCAGATATTGTACAGAGGTGTGAAACTAGGCCATATATAATCCTCTATGATTTTATCCATTGTTTCAGTGATCGCTATATTCATTGTATTTCGTTTTTTAATGTGTAAAGCTTTGTGGCACTAGAGAAGGGTAATGTTGCCTGATTGGCTAAGTCTGATTTCATGTTGGAATGAGAAATAATGTCAAAAACCGACTTCCATATTTATCAGTACGGTGGCACTTTCCCAAAATGTTCTACCTAATCTTCAGTCATAGTCCTGACATTACCACGGGTCATTCGGTGATGATTGGAAATAATTTGAAAGGGTGAAGAAAAAAGCTTTAGAAAAAAGAAAAAGAAAATGCCACGGGGTTCGTAGAAATCACCTAAACACATGCGTTTTCATAATATTTTGCCTGGGAAATGTCCAACATTTGGTCAGAATTTGTATTTCTACATCCTCGACAAAAGGCAACTTTTTTGCAGCTTTCTCATTTACAACCACTATATATTGCAACCCCTTTCCTTGGAATTAACATTGAAAATGTATCATTGTTTATTATTTAAATTGATAAATAATAAACAACATTGATAAATAATAGCGCCTCGGCTTGCTCAACAAGAAAGAATCAGCAACTGATTTTCATTTTCTATCATTTCTATAATTAAACTAAACTAAAACTGAACTAAAAAACTAAAAACAAAATATAACTAAAATTCTATAATTAAGTATATTATGTAAAGCTGCTGGGGAACAGTGGTTTAGGGGTTAGCACGTTCGCCTCACACCGCCAGGGTCCGGGTTCGATTCCTGTCTCGACCATGTGTGTGTGGAGTTTGCATGTTCTCCTCGTGACTCAGGGGGTTTTTCTCCGGGTTCTCCGGTTTCAACCCCGGTCCAAAAACATGCACGGTAGGTTGATTGGCACCTTGGAAAAATTGTCCCTAGTGTATGAATGTGTGTATGACTGTGAGTGTGTGTGCCCTGCGATGGGTTGGCATTCCATCCAGGGTGTATCCTGCCTTAATACCCATAGACGCCTGAGATAGGCACAGACTCCCCGTGACCCGAGGGAAGATCGGATAAAGCGGTAGAAGATGAATGAATGAATGAATGATCTCACGCCAATCAAATGATGATCTCAGGAACCCTCGTTTTTCCAACAAACTTTGAGAGAAAAAAATGTATGTAAGCTTTGGGACAATGACATTTGTGAATAATAAAAAATAATAAATACAAATAAAATTTAATTGAATTTATACTAACATTTACTTATTATTAAATAGTATTATTTGCACTGCTTCGCTCTTACTGTACATACACTGTACAAACTGTATGGTTAATGTTTTTATCTTTATTTTATTTTTTACTCTGCAGTACAGATGATCGTAACGTCTTTCAGCAGGGAAAGAAAGAAAATAACAGACAGTAGACAATAACAGTCTTTCAGTGCTTTTTCTTCCTAATAATAATCAGCCTCTGTGAAAAAAAAAAAAAAGCCCTGTTTGCTAAATGCACCTCCTTCGACACACACTTGTAGAAGGAAAGCAAATTGCGGAGCAGTGATGTGTGATGGATTTGAGCTGTAGCCACATTAAAGGGTCAAATCCCATATAAAGGTCCTGAATACTGCACACTAAACTGCTCTCTTTCTCCAGCTGGACCAGACAATACAATATCCCTCTGGCTGTGTGTGTGTGTGTGTGTGTGTGTGTGTGTGTGTGTGTGTGTGTGTATGAGGGGGCGGAACACGCCGTGGTTCTTTTCTCTTTGTCCCTGCTCCATTATTTAGAGGTGATTGTGTAGGTGAGAGACCTGCGCTGGGGGCTGTCATACAGATGGACAAAACAGCATGTGTCCTGGCAGTGTCCAAACCCCTGCCTTGATCCAAAACACAACACACACACACACACACACACACACACACACACACACACACACACACACACACACACACAGGGAGGTGATAACAGACCAAAAAAAAAGAAAGAAAAAAGACACCAATCCAATAAACTGCATCGTGAAAGGAAGTGAATCTGAAGCTGTGATGTTTCAGTCAGACGTATTTTCAGCTCCTGCACAATAAAGCAGCTCGGAGCTGATTAAAGGACAGGTGCACGTCCCTTTTCCTTCCATAAATCTCCTTTCTGTTCCCTTCTCTCCCCCATTACGCTGCTTAGCGTCGGCCGCCCGATTTTCCAAACAGCGCCCCTTTAATCGTCATTCATGAATTATTTAAAAGTAAGGATCTGTCTGGCTTTCAAAGTGCACAAGTAAACAACACGGAGTATATAACTTCTAAACACTGACAGGGTGTGTAACTTCTTCTCCTGCCGCCGGTGGGACATGCAGAAGTTGAGTAAATGACTGGTGCCGTCGAGGATGAAAGGTTTGGTTATATATTTATATATATATATATATATATATATATATATATATATATATATATATATAGTATATATATATATATGATAATGTCCTTCACTATGCTCTGCCCTGCTTATTCCTTCTCCTTTCCTTCCAGAAAGGCAGAGCACTTTTTGTATAAAACAAAAGACCGGAGCGATCGAGAGGCAGAGAGGAAGGAGAAGTGGAGAGTGAGAGCACCTCGTCTCCGGTTCCAGTTCGTTTGAGGCTGCGAAATTCGCCCGATGGATTTGTAATTGTTCAAAGGCTGCAGAGTAACAAGATCACTTTGAAATAAAATATAAAGTCAGACAATTGTAATTTAATATGGTTCTACTGTGGCATGGTTCTGTGCATGGTCTGTGTGTGTGTGTGTGTGTGTGTGTGTGTGTGTGTGTGTGTGTGTGTGTGTGTGTGTGTGTGTGTGTGTGTGTGTGTGTGAGAGGGAGAGGAACGTGAGTGAAAGAATAAGGAACGGAAGTAAAGATTTAAGTGGCATCTCAGTGGTTACTGATTGGAAGGTCGTGGGTGTTCCAGGGTCTCTGTATCATGTAACGTCTTCAAGCTTCCTAACATTACTGTGCTGCAAAGTCCACGTCACAGAAAAACAAACAGGGTTTAATTATTTGGTCCTTATGCAAGGGTTAGGGGCCTTTCTCAGGGGCCCCAGGAGTGGTATATATATATATATATATATATATATATATAGTATATAGGTATATATATATATTCCTTTTAAGTTACAGTTGCATACAGAATGCTTGTGTCTCTACACATCTTTTCTAGCCTCCTTTTACTTCTTTAAGCTCGTATTGATTTCCTCTCATTCCCGTCTCTCCGGCTCCCCCCGTTCATTAGGGAAGTCTGTGCCTTTAGTTTGTTCGTCAGGTCGCTCGTCGCGGTTTTTTTGCTCCCCACTTTGCTCCTCTGCATGTCCAAAAATCCCCCTTCGTATTCTGGTCGCTAATACAAATGAAGACCTTTGGGTTTTTTGTTTTGTTTTATGGGCTGGGGACGATTACACAATCAGGTGAAGGTCAGAACGCCGTCTTTCCCGCTGTTATGAAAACGGTGGATTTGCTTATTCATGAGTATTTGGAATCGTACGGCGATCTCTGTGGGAGGGTTGTTTAGATAATGGCGCCCCTCATCATGCTGCATTAGCGATATTAGCAGGAGGCTTTAACAAGGAAAAAAAGTGACGGCACAATGATAATTGATGGCGTCGCATTGGAATGTGTTCTATTTTCTTTTCCGGCAACAGAGGAAAACGAAAAAAAAAAGGAAAATACAGACGTAAAAAAAAATATCATCCATTAATCAGCACCACACCAGCCAGGCATTGATCATTTTCCTACAACAGCATTAAACATGTGCATTTATTTCTAAATGTAGACCGGGCCGTGTGATAAAAGGCAGACGCTGGTGTATTGACCTATATCTCATTTAACATATTTATTTTTATGCAACTGAGGACGCAATTATCCACGTTTTCCCAGCTAAGTGCACAACGTCAAGTGTTTGCACGTTTGCCAGGACGTACCGTGTACAGGTCTAATGGGGCCAGTGCGAATAAGGCGGGGATTGGAGCCGCTCTCTTGGCCTAATGAAGTGCTTGAACGCTGTGTCTGCTGGTTAATTGCGGGAGCTGCGTGTAATATGTAACCAGAAGGCACGTTAATAATCCAAACCAAAAAGCAGGAGTTGAAAAGGCAGATAACAGGGTGGGGGGGGGAGGGGGGGCGTGTTTATTTTTCTGAAGCGAGTGCAGGATCGCGAAGCAAAGTGTACGACATCAAACGTGTTTTTTTTCCCCACTACACCGCAGCATTCCAAGCACATACAATGAAGTCATCATCCGTGCGTCTTCATGCAAAGCCTCATGGGTACAAGCGCCCGTGCTTTTGCGACGGTTTAAAAGCGCTTTAAACGCCCCCCCATGTGTTGTGTTTTGGAAGCAACACGCCGCAGTCTTGACACTCAATTTTCCCATTTTCGAAGGTGACAATGTTTATTTACTTCCAGTGTTTGGTGGTGAGGGGGAACGGTGGGAGGAGGTGGAGGGTGAGGGGGGGGGGGGAGGGGATCGTTCAGAGGCATTCGTCTTGCCGCGAGAATCTCCTTCCCTTCCCCGAGTCTGTCTAATTAATGCAAATTTCGCTTGTGTGTGTGTGTGTGTGTGTGTGTGTGTGTGTGTGTGCGAAGAGGAGCTGGCAGAAAGTTGAAAAAGTCAGCAAAGGAGTGACGCGAGGCGCGCTGCGTTCCGATATAGATGTGTGGGCTGCGAAAACAAGCTGTGAGGAAAATGAGAGGACGTGGTGAAAATGCTCGCGGAGCCGAGTATTTGCCGAATATTTGCTTACAGGAAGGAAGCGGCTGCGGATACCAGGGTCAAAATAATCACCGTCATTTTCTAATTGTATGGTAATTATTCATTCATTCATTCATTCATCTTCTACCATCTTCTCAGGCGTCTATGGGCATTAAGGCAGGATACATCCTGGATGGAATGCCAACCCATCACAGGGCACACACACACACTCACACACACACACACACACACACACACACACACACACACACATACACACACACATTCATACACTAGGGACAATTTTCCAAGGTGCCAATCAACCTACCGTGCATGTTTTTGGACCGGGAGGAAACCGGAGAACCCGGAGAAAAACCCCCTGAGGCACAGGGAGAACATGCAAACTCCACACACACATGGCCGAAACGGGAAACCCGGACCCTGGAGGTGTGAGGCGAACGTGCTAACCACTAAACCACCGTGTCCCTATGGTAATTATGAAAAAAGAATTAAAAAATTGGGTTTATTATTAGTAGTTTACACTGTGTTTACAATTCTGTCTTTCAAAGTATGTCAAGGCAATTCACAGGCTTTGGAGTAGAAATGTTTCAACCTAGAGGGGGAAAAAAAGGCTGTCTATCCACTCTGTCTGGATCAAACTGGAATGATTTCATCCGACTCGAGATATGTGTATATTAGTGATTGGGATTAGTGAAGCTGCAGGAATGTGATACATCGATTTAAAATGGAAAATAAATCGAGTCACTAGGATATATGGATTAACATGGCAGAGGTCAGCGGTGTCGAAAGTATTCACATTTATTTCTCAGGTAGAAGATACTAGGGTTTAAAAAGTCTTGTTTAGAAGTTACTCAAGTAAAAGTGTAAATGTACCAGTTTCCAAACTACTTAAAGTATAAAAGTAAAAGTAATTTAAGGGGAAAAAAATGCCATTAAGGACAAACGCTTATGCAATCGCTAATTTATTCAAACGTCTCTCTACCGACTGTAGCTTCATTTGCGGAGGACGGAGAGAAAACACCCGTTTGATAAATGAGCCAGTAGTGGAGAAATAATCACTTTTAAGAAATAATCTTTTTTTGACCCCAACACTGGTTTTGTCCTCGCCGGAGTGCGACGTGATTTGTTGCGATGGATCAAGTACAAACCAATAGGGTGTCGGAATGGTATACATTTTTACTTTTCATCCAATCATATTCACTCTATCTGGATGGAGCCGTTTATCTGTATCGTTCTTTTTCTGTTTGTTTGTTTGTTTTTTTAATGATGACAAGCCAGAATGAAAAGCAGCTGAAATGAAATAGAGTAACAAGGTTATTTTTATTTTTTATTTATTTTCTGTTTTTTTATTATATTTTGTTTTGCTGTTATTTTCTGTTTACTATTTTTTGTTTTGTATTTTCCGTTTTGTATTTTTTAATTTTCTATTATTTCTGTTTATTGTATTATTTCTGTTATTTATTTATTTTATTTGTATTGATTTTTTTTTTATTTGAGGAGTAGAAAGTACAAAGAAATCTAAGGAGTCGGCTTAAAAACAATCACTCCAGTAAAAGTAAAGATACACAAAATTTCTGATTAAGTAATGTACTCTGTAATGTACTTTAGTAATGGAATCTCGGGGGGGGGGGGTGTAGCTCAGGGTTCGAGTCCTGGTATCGCCAAGCTGCCGACCTTGGGTCCTTGAGCAAGACCCTTAACCCTCTGTGCTCCAGGGGGCGCCGTATCATGGCCGACCCTGCGCTCTGACCCCAACTATCAACAACAAGCTGGAATATGGAATAAAGGCTCTTTTATTCTATTCAAATACTTTGTTACTTGCTACTTCTGTCAGAGGTCGAAGCTGCATATTCCTGGTTTTATTTCAACAATATTCCTTCACCCTAACGATGCATGAACGGTGTTTACTCCCGTCACCTCGAAACAACAAATTTCTCTCGTCCTTCTTGTCCAAAACGGAAGCGCGACGAGATCCTGGCAAACTTCTCGCCGTCCTACGTTCGGCCCGAGTCCGTGTGAAATCTTCACCGAGAAGTAAAAAAACCCAAATCCATCTGCTGTTCCTGGCATCGTAATCTCCTTTTCCCGCAAAATAGCAGCTTTTAATGTATCGTGTAGAAAATGAAAAGCGAGGAGGAAAAACATCACAGCAAGAAAAGCTTAATGAATATCGCAATCAGAAAACCTTTGAGCTAAATCAAGGAGCTAAAAATCCGAGTCGTCCTGGGAAGCGCTGTCAGCTTTAAAAGCAGTGATTACAACTTAATCATAGATCGTTTTTATTTATTTATTTACTTTTCTCCCTCCCAGATTTATTGGATGCCGACATAAAGATGATAGATGGGTGCTTTCGGAGGAAAGCCGGAATTTTAGCCTGAAACTGAGGCGTTATTAGAAAGCAGGATGGTTCATTTCTGGCCTGGAGGTAAATATCAAATGGCTATTCTGATCACTGGGTGTGTTTGCGTGTAGTGCAGGTGCTCAACCTTTTAACATTTACATGGTGCCTTGTGTCTTCTTCGGTGAGTAATTTGGGCTGCTCTGTCTAGTGCACATGCACAGCAGACAAATAGCGAATGCATTTTGGATAAGCCCGTGCATCCCGGCAGTGCGCAGGTGCTCGCCGCGAGGCTCCACGGAAACTAACCTTATTTATTTAGACGTATATATCAGATCTGTCAAAGCGAATGCTTTAATAACACGTAAATGCAAATTCAACGCCAAGATTTTATCAGTATATGATTCATGCGTTTCATTTTTATTAAAAATAGTATGAAAGAAGGGGGCACGGTGGTTTAGTGGTTAGCACGTTTGCCTCACACCTCCAGGGTCGGGGGTTCAATTCCCCC
>JACRUU010000025.1:4589150-4666650 GCA_030449085.1 Kryptopterus vitreolus | reverse complement strand
TACATGCAGATCTCCTTCTACAAACAACCTCAGCAGCTTGTGTGGATCGAAGGGATGTTAACTTAGCAGGAACACCAAGCACTCAAAACAAGCAAGCGTGACCCTTTCTGCCTTTCTCTCCCGGATACCAGAATATCTCATGACTCCCATATAAAACACCCTACACTCACAAGTGATTAACATGTTAATGGAACTGTTATACCCGGCCCAAATGCTTCAGATGTGTGGGTTTGGTTTTGCCATCATGTCATATTGCAGACCTAACAGGATATCCACTAGATGAGGGTTTTTTTTTCCCCATAGAGCTCCTGCACCACAAAGTCAATTACAGCACTTCATGAACATGTGGTTTTATATATCATTAATGCTTTCCGTGTAACCACAGTAAGCTTTTCTCCGAACCACCACAAAACATCATTCAGGCAGTGCCAAGCTAAACTGGTCACTTTATTTGACCAATCCAGGGCCAATTCTCCAACAGAGCTTACCGGCCGTGTGACTCCCAGTACCGGCTGAAAAACAGAACTGGGAGAGAACATCCTCATTTGATGTAGACTACATTGCTGTTCCATAAGAACTAAGCCCCCAGACCAATGATTTCAAGAATAGCCCGTATTGAAAGGGTTTTAATCCTCTATTAGATTCCTGGTTTTCTCTGTAGGAGATTTTTTTGGGGGAAATATTAATAGAACATTTCTTTGTTAAGCCTGTGCTTCATATGAGCTGTCAATATCTAGAAAAGGTAACCAATGCCGGTCCTACACTAATTTAGATAATTTGAAAGAAAAAGAAGAAAATTGGGACTTTATTTTTTACAGCTTTTAAAGATTTTTGGATAAAATCTAAGGGGACTATTTTCAATGTAGTTTTACAAATTGCTCTACAGCCCGAGCTCCTGTCTGCTTTTTATACGTGCTGCATTGTTATGCGAAAGTCGGAGCAGAAGTTATACAGCTCAAGGTACCTCTTGCTTTTTAGGAAAGAAGCCAAAATGGCCCGAAAGACCGACTAGAATCGGGGGGAGAAAAAATGTCGGAATGGTAAGAAATAAAGTCACAATTCTGGATATTGTTATTATTTATTTATTTATTGATTGATTAAGCAGTCCTCATGACAAACGGCAAGGTGGTTTTGATGTTGACAAAATGAATAAATCAGTTCCTAAAACAGTCCAAAGGTCCAGTGACTCCCATTACTACAGCAGTTAATCCAGTCATACAGTCACTTTTGGGTTTTTTTTTTTCTGTACAAACCGAAACACACTTCACTACAGTTTACATCAAGACAGTAAACATATCAGTGTAAGTATTGTGTTTTTATTATTACAGGGGTGTTTAAACTTATTGTGGAATTACCATCCTTATGATCAAATCTGCTGGCTTTTATCAAACTCAGTGGCCAAATGTCTGTTGTTTAAAATCTTCTGGAAAATAACTTTATTTATTAATGTGAAGGGGGCACGGTGTGGCTTAATGGTTTGCACGTTCGCCTCACACCTCCGGGGTTGGGGGTTCGATTCCCACCTCCACCATGTGTGTGTGTGTGTGTGTGGCGTTTGCACGTTCTCCCCATTCCTCAGGGGGTTTTCTCCCGGTCCAAAAACATGCCCGGTAGGTTGATTTGCCTAGTGTGTGAATGTGTCCCTAGTGTGTGAATGTGAGTGTGAATGTGAGTGTGTGTGCACTCCCAGTGATAGGTTGGCATTCCATACATGGTGTGTCCCGCCTGAGATAAGCACAGGTTCCCCAAGAGAGAGAAGTTGGATAAAGCAGTAGAAGATGAATGAATGAATGAATGAATGTTGATGTTGAGTGAATGAATGTTGAATGTTGATTTTATACAATGAATCAGGCGTTGGGTTACTGACCGCCAACTGCCGCCCTTGTGTCCTTGAGCAAGGCTCCAGGGGTGCTGCAACATGGCTGACCTGGTGCTCTGACCCTAGATTCTAAACAATCTGCGATATGTGAAGAAAGAATTTCAGTGTGCTGTAATTTATATGTGACATATGAAGGCTATTCTATATGGATCACGTTTGCTTAATGTTATTCAGGACAATGAAGTTTGGAAAACTGCATTCATGCATCTTCTACTGCTTTATTCGACTTGTCTTGCGGGGCGCTGAGAGCCTGTGCCTATTTCTTCGGGCATTAAGGCAGGACACACCCTTTATCTAATGCCAACCAATCGCAGGGCACACACATTCACACTCACATTCACACACTAGGGACAATTTTCCAAGGTGCCAATCATCCTACGGTGCATGTATTTGGTCCGGGGGAAACCCGGGAACCAGAAGAAAACCCCCTGAGGAATGGGGAGAACATGCAAACTCCACACACATATGGTGGAGGCGGGAGTCGAAAGCCCAACTCTGAAGGTGTGAAGCGAACATGCAAACCACTAAGTCACCGTGCCCCCGCTCATTTATTTCTAGTGATCAATTCAATGATGTATTACATTAAAACAAAAGAACACATTTGCAGCGTATTCCAAGCTGCTCCTTAGTGGTGTTTTAGACCTCTAAAAACCCGAGAACTATTTCTCTACAGAATAAAACCTGAGATAGGGCTGCATTGGAATTGTCTCCCTTGTGGATCCTCAGCTTGCACTTTGGAGAACCGGCAAGAACAGTTCCCCAACCTTACGGAAGAATTTTCACAAGATACAGCGGGGATCGGTCTTGTCAAATCTATTCAGATTTCTTCCACTTCAGTAAGATTTGGCTTTTGCCCGGCCTCCGGAATGACAATCCAACCTTCCCAAAGCCTCCGCAGACGTCCCACGAGGTCTCAACTGCTGCATCACGGCTTTGCTCCCTATAAAACTCCTGGCACGGAGTGCGGCTTTCAGCAGCTGTTGTTCTGAGCGGTTTTTCGGAAACAAAAGAAAAAAGAAAAATAATCTCGATTACCAAGCTGTAAATCTCATCAACCCGCTTCAACACGCCGAGCGCTGATTTACGACAAGAGCCGAATGAACAGCTGAAGGTTTAAAAGCTGTTAACTGCAGAAACGTCAATAGCCACGTACAAGCGCCGACCGACGCACACTTCCGATCCAACCAGAACTCTCCCACAATCTCATGTTTAATCCCAAGCCTACAGGAGTAATCGACCAGAGACACATGAAAACGTCAAGAGTTATTAGTTTCCCGTGCTGGAGTCCCTGACAAAAAAAAAACAAAACAAAACACACACTTGACATTCCAATCAAACACAGGAGTGTAATAGAACGACCCTGGTGGTGATTTTCCACTTCTCCTCTTATCTGCTTTGTCATCAGCTTCATCATCTGTGGGAACCATTTGTGTTTCGCTCCAACAAAAACAACGAAAAATAGAAAAATACAAATCAGAGGCCAAGTTGAGTTCGGGGAGATCTTCAGCACTCATATGTGTTTAACCAATTTACTTTTCTTATTCACTTCATTTCTCATCCTTCATGTGGACATTAGACTTCCTCTGTGTGGAAGGAGAAACTCCAGCAGAACGGAGGACGATTTTTACCATCAATCTAAACCTGAAGCTTCTAATACACTGTTCCTGTACAGACAACCACGTTTCCTCTTACTCCAGCGCTGTGGAGGCCACCTGTCTGTCCATCTCTCCATCTGTCTCTCTGACTGTTCACTTTTTGTCTATCTGTCCACGTATCTGCCCGACAATCCACCTCTGTGTCTGTCTATCTGTTTGCCATCTGACCGTCCACCTGTCTGTCTGACTTGTCCATTCATCTGTCTTCCTGTATGACCGGCAACCTGTCTGTCTACTTGTCTGACTGTCCACCTGTCTGTTTGACCATCAACCTGTCTGCCTGTCCATCTGTCTGCCTGACAGTCCACCTCTGTGTCTGTGTATTTGTTTGCCATCTGACTGTCCATTTGTCTGTCTTCCTGTATGACTGCCCACCTCTCTGTGTGCTTATCTGCCTGTCCACCCGTCTGTCTGATTGTCAGACGGTCCATCAGTCTGCCTGACCATTCACCATCTACCTGTATGTCTGTCCCTCTAACTGTCTGACCATCAACCTGTCCACCTGTCTGCCTGACCATCAACCTGTCTGCCTGTCCACCTGTCTGTCTGCTTGTCTCAGAGTCCACCTGTCTGTCCTCCACCTGTCTGTCCATTGGTCTGCCTTACCATTCACATATCTAGCTGTCCATCTACCTGTATGTCTGTCCATCTACCGGTTTGACCATCCATCTGTCTGTGACTGTCCATCTGTCTGTCCGTCAACTAAGCTGTCTCTCTCTCTCTCTCTCTGTATCTCTCTCTCTTTCTTTCGCTATCCCTCTTTCCCTGTCTGTTTCCCTCTCTCTCTCTCTCTCTCTCTCTCTCCCTCTGTCCTTCGCTCTGAGTCGATCCAAACTGACAGAACACTCATCCACAAAATGCCCATATTTCATGCACAGTGAATTTTGGGCCCTTGCTATGTGAGAGCGAATGGAGCGTGGAGTGATTCTGGGTAATCAGGCATGTCTCTGCTCTCTGACAGAGCAAAGTGTCAACCATTTAAAAATCGTATTTAGGGACTCGGCAACCTGAGACGTGCCGGCTCACGCGCCCGTTTGTTAATCCCCTCTGGAGAGACGATCCAAAGAGGCCAACGATTTCCTCAATAATCCGTCCCCATTTTACATGCTAACAGCGGGGACTTGTTTATCAGCTCCTTGTAAACGGGGCGCGGGAGCAGCTCCGAAAGCAAAGTTTGTTGGGAAAACGAGGGTTCCTGAGATCATCATTTAATCGGCGTGAGATCATTCATTCATTCATCTTCTACCGCTTTATCCGATCTTCCCTCGGGTCACGGGGAGTCTGTGCCTATCTCAGGCGTCTATGGGCATTAAGGCAGGATACACCCTGGATGGAATACCAACCCATCACAGGACACACACACACACACACACATTCATACACTAGGGACAATTTTCCAAGGTGCCAATCAACCTACCGTGCATGTTTTTGGACTGGGAGGAAACCGGAGAACCCGGAGAACAGAGAGGCACAGGGAGAATATGCAAACTCCACACACACATGGCTGAGACAGGAATCGAACCCGGACCCTGGAGGTTGTGAGGCGAACGTGCTAACCACAAATCCACCGTGCCCCCCATGTGCATCTTATTATTTACCTTAATAAGGAAGGTTTCCTTATTAAACCGTCCATCATGTGGTCATTCTAGAGCCTCAGCAACCAAACTTACTGCAAAACATTCGGCAACAAATAAATCGAATAAAAGCCAAATCTTTATTGTTAAATTATTCATCTCCACTTGCCTTAGTGATTCCACTGATGGATGCTCATATACCTTACAGGGATCTTCTGGCATGTGCTTCAGGAATGCCTTTCCTGTCCAGCTCCTGGTGGGAAAACTACTTAATATGTTTAGGTTCTACCTTTTACCCAACACTCGTATGGTGTTTACCACATTGTTATCCCACCAAACACATTATGTACATAACATGGACTGTGTGCGTTCATGGTTGAGAACATTCATGCCAAGGTAAAGGGACAAAGCCAAGCAGCAGCTGGAGATGATTATTGAGCTGTCAGGCATAAAGAGACGAGCAGCGGGGAGGGGACATGTGGGTGTACAGTGTCTGGACTTCTTTTCTTCTCTCCTTCGTCCATTTGTTCCTGGAATTTTGCCCCTTGATTTATGGACACAGCCTTCAGTTTTACATGGACATGCATTACTTCAGGATTCAGGATGTCTAAGGCAATAATTTTTCTCGTAGATTTCCCGCATTCGTTCTTTGATCCCCCCCCTTCCTCCCCCGCAACCCCCAGAGGTCAAACTGTTGTGGAATTGGAGGCAACTTGTCATATCAACTAGTTCAGAAATCTCTCTATAAATGCATATTTGTGGTCATTCTGCTCATATAATCACCTCCTCCTGTAAGGGCAAGGAAAGAGCGCTTGAACATATATCAGCGATTCCTTATAAACATTTTACTCAGGACTTCTCAACCCTGAGTTCAGCAACATTCTATCTATCCATCTATCTATCTATCTATCTATCTATCTATCTATCTATCTATCTATCTATCTATCTATCTATCTGTCTGTCTGTCTGTCTGTTCATTCATGCATCCCTCTATCTATCTATCTATCTATCTATCTATCTATCTATCTGTCTGTCTGTCTGTCTGTCTGTCTGTCTGTCTGTCTAGTAATAGATAGTAATACTTGTTCATTTTTAAACCTTTATGAAGGGATTTCTAATGAACAATCTAATAACGTCCTTTTTTACAGCACAAGGAAACGGCGCTTTATTTATTTATTTATTCGGTTATTTATGTATTTATTTATTTACCCCCCCCTTTGCTTTATTAATATTTATAAGCAGGCCCGAGGAAGAAAAGCATAAGCACAAGCAGAAAAGTTGGTGAAACTGCATGCTGTTTATGAGGCCAGTAATGTAATTAGATGTCCACAGGCAGTGGACCTCCACCATCCCATTAGTGCAGCTGGTTCTCGGAGTGTCCCAGCCTCAGAGACATGGGTCTGAGCAGACATCGGGCTTCAGTCCCCAGACCTGCGCTCATCAACTAACGAGGCTGTGCTTCAAACCTCTGGTTCTACATAACGATCCAACGCAGACGTCGAACACGTGAGAAAAGTTCAAACGTCTGAAGGCTTGAGAGCGAGAAATGAAGAACGTGAGCGAGAACGGAACGGAACGGCTCAGTGCACGGAAAGGTCAGTAAGTTTCTTTTTCCGACAACTTAAAGAGGCGCTGAATCAACACCGCCGTATGATTGACACTTCACAAGATCTTACACAAGCTGACTTTCTCTCGTGCAAATCTTGCGTTATGCTGAGTGAACACACTCCTGAAATACACTGCTTTCCCCACGCCGAGTTAATCCTGGCTATGAGGCCGGGGCCGGATGGGGTCTTAAAGGGGTAGTCAGTCTTCTTGTCTCAGCCCCCTGCTGGCTGTCAGGACAATTACAAACCACCCACAATGTTTGGCTCTACACTTACACTTAACAAATCAATAAAAATGTCATTCTGGAAAAAAAAGAAAATTGCCGATCAATTCTGGGCAAGAAAAAATAAAGCCCATTTTACACCCAGTTTACTTTAACATTATAAACATTTTTTTGTTCGATCATATTATAAACATTAAAAATCATATTTTGATGTATAAAGTGTACAAGATTAAAACCATGCAGTTAAAGGAATACAATAAACAGCGATGGTGTGATGTGGTAGACCTGCAATTAATTAATTTTTTTACATTATACCCTGATTGGTGTGAATGCTTGATTGTGATTGGCTGGAAGTTCAAGCGTGTGTTCCGATCTAGATCTACAGCTCTATGTGTGGCATTACAACACTAAGACCCTGTAACATACCACGAGACGTGCATCATCACCAGTTTTACAGTGTTACGTAATTTAATTACAAAATAAATACAAATTAAATTAAATTAATAAAGTAATTCATTACAGTTACTGGGGAAAAATGTCTCATTAAATGACAATGTTAAATATTACAAATAGGGTTACATCAGAACAAAACCTAGGAAGAAACCTAGGAGATGTTGAATAATAATAATAATAATAATAATAATAATAATAATAATAATAATCATTTATTGTGCTCCTTCTGGGGTACAGTTGATTAGCGGTTTGCACGTTCGCCTCACATCCAGGGTTCGGGGTTCAAATTCCCGCCTCTGCCATGTTACTTGCCAGTGCGTCCTGTCACAGCTATGCAAAGATTTGTAATTTGTAATGTAATTAATGTAAACTTGTAACATGTAAACACACTGGCGGTGTGAGGCAAAACGTGGTGTTAACCACTAAGCCACCATGCCCCTATATATATATATATATATATATATATATATATATATATATATATATATATATATATATATATATATATATCTAATATATATATTATTCATTCATTCATCTTCTACCGCTTTATCCGATCTTCCTCGGGTCACGGGGAGCCTGTGCCTATCTCAGGCGTCTATGGGCATTAAGGCAGGATACACCCTGGATGGAATGCCAACCCATCGCAGGACACACACACACACACATTCACACACACATTCATACACTAGGGACAATTTTCCAAGGTGCCAATCAACCTACTGTGCATGTTTTTGGACCGGGGGGAGGGGAAACCGGAGAAGAACCCGGGAAAAAAAACCCCCTGAGGCACGGGGGGAGAACATGCAAACTCCACACACACATGGCCGAGACGGGAATCGAACCCGGATCCTGGCGGTGTGAGGCGAACGTGCTAACCACTACGCCACCGTATATATATATATATATATACATACACACTGTACTTACTCTTATATCTATATGGGTTATACACTGTTTTAATCATAAACACTTTTTTTTATCATAAAAAAGTCCAGCATTTGCATTTAAAAGTTTCAATAAAAAAATAATAATAATAATAATCGTCTCTGTTGATTGATATCAGTTCAGTCTATTGTTGCTGTAAACTGTTCGGCTGCATCTGCATACTAATTACTCCATTTGTATTACCTGTCAAAGGCAATTTCCTCTTCCTGTAATCAAACTGTACTGGAATTAGACTTTCTGCCCTGCTGTGTTTAATGACTGGCAGAAGTTCCTGTATCCTGCACCACCACCACCACCATCATCATCATCATCATCACTTTTTTTATGCGCATTAATAGGAATAGTGTTAGAAAGGATTTAAAAACTTTCTGCAAGCGACCTTAATAGCATTTTCCTCCTCCAGGTCTCCTCCAGCGTTTATACGACTGACCGTAAACATCCTGGAGTTTCATGGAGCTTCCAGTGGGCTTTTCCTCCTTTTACACTCGCTTCCACTTTAAATCAAATTAAGGCTCGTTCCGTGCTGCAGCAGGATTCACGCTGAAGATGAGCCGGAGACAGAAGGCTTTCCAGGGAAGGAGGTTGATCCCAGAACACAATGAGGTCTATACATCCTTTTATTTTTATCTATTTGTCCTTTCATCAGCAGTAAACGGTGAGTACTTTGGGATGCGTTATAAAGAAAACAGCTGCTTGGAGAAAGTCCGAGCACCTTGGGAAAAAAAACCTATTAACCCCCCCCAGGTCTCCTGACAAGGTTTTAAAAGAATCCTGCTTGGGCCATATTTTTTATTTATTAATTTATTCTGAGAAAATTTTAAGGGGGGTAAAAAAAAAGGTTCTGACACTGTAGACTCCTTACATAACATAACATAAAAATAATACAAAGTGCACTGTCTTTCTTTTAATCATGGGACCAGTCATGGATCCTTCACGTCATATACACTATATCTCTCTCAGGATGATGAATATATTTCCCATCAGGCATTTCATGCTCACCTGTCATTAATTTCTCCTTATCACGTTGTTTGGCACGTGTATACAGTACTCACAGAACTCACATGTTTCACATATGGTTATATATGAATATATGTGTATATATATATATATATATATATATTATATATATATATATATATATATATATATATATATATATATATATGGTCTATTTGTCATTTGGTCATGGTCTCTTTAATACAGATGAGTTGATTGCAGGTGGACTCGTGTTACAGGATTACATCAAATGCAATATTTTATAAATAATTCTAATATTGAAAATGATGATAATTAATATGTAAAATCGGAGCACTGTTATAAAGTGAGTCAGATGAAGAGACCCTCACTGCTCAGCAATCGCACCGTGGGTTGTGTTGTGATTGGATGAGTGGGTTTTAGCATCTCATCACATGCTCGTTTGCAATCAGAAATATACCGGCGCTGAAGGTTTTGCGTCGCAGCACTGCACCAGGACGCCGTGCTCTTCCTCTTCCTCGCGCTGAGACTCTCATAAAGCTGCCTGACATTTGTGTTCTCCTGCAGCACAGCCATGCTGAAGATGAAGAGACTCACTGACATTCAGGGTAATGAAAAGGCTGACAGACTCACGGCGTGACCTCGTCTCCATCCACACGCTGCTCCTGACTCTTCTACTATTCATCACCACCCAACTGCTTCCATACATAAACACACCTGACTGCGGACAATAGGAACAGAGAGAGAGAGAGAGAGAGAGAGAAAAGAGAGAGAGAGACTGAGAAGCTGTGCTCTGTACAACCACAATTCTCTTTTTATAAATGCTGTTGTTTTGTTGTAACAAAAAATTAAAAGTATTTAACCTATATGACAGTATTATTATCAGTTTATAATTGATTTCAATTATAATTAAAGTATATTTATAATTAGATCAATGATTTTATTTCCATTTATTCTAGATTTCTATTTTATTTTTGGTATTTCTTATTTTTTGTATTAATACATTATTATATATATATATATATATATATATATATATATTTATAATTAGATATTTATATATATTTCATTATTAACAATTTAGTGTTTTATATATCATATTAAAATACAAGATATATATATATATATATATATATATATAATATATCTATATATATATATATAGATTTTATTAATCACATAGATTTGTTAAATTGTTAAATAGTTAATAGTTTTTTTAGTTTTTTTTATTCTAAGATTTCAAAAATAAGAATGATATATATATATATATATATATATATATATATATATATATATATATATATATATATATATATATATTTATGCGCATTACATTGGTATGTGTGTGCTTTCTTATTTTTTTTGTAAATAAAGCACACATATTTGTTTAAATAGTTCTATATCTATATATTTTATATCTATATAAAATATATTACGAATAAATGATAGATCATTAATAAATCATTTATTTAATTGCAGGATATCTGAAAGAACCTTTTTTCTGCTTATGAATTTGATTTTTATGATTTATTACAGAGGCACGGTGGCTTAGTGGTTAGCACGTTCGCCTCACACCACGAGGATCCGGGTTCGATTCCCGTCTCGGCCATGTGTGTGTGGAGTTTGCATGTTCTCCCCGTGCCTCAGGGGGTTTTTTTTCCCCGGGTTCTCCGGTTTCCCCCCGGTCCAAAAACATGCAAGGTAGGTTGATTGGCACCTTGGAAAATTGTCCCTAGTGTATGAATGTGTGTGTGAATGTGTGTGTGAATGTGTGTGTGTGTGCCCTGCGATGGGTTGGCATTTCCATCCAGGGTGTATCCTGCCTTAATGCCCATAGACGCCTGAGATAGGCACAGGCTCCCCGTGACCCGAGGAAGATCGGATAAAGTGGTAGAAGATGAATGAATGAATGAATGATTTATTACATGGACAAAAAAACAAAAAAAAAACACGAAATGTTTTTTTTTTAACAAATAATGAAATGATCACTCTTTTTGTGAATGATATTTTTATTTTGCCAAACATTTTTTCTTCCCCTTTAAAAATGATAGCGATTTTGTTTTGTTTTTTATTCCACTTTCTTCTCCTGCTTGTTTTTCTCAGCCATACGATTTTTATTTTTGCCAATCAGAAAAACATTTTTTTATTTTTTCCTTTGAAAGGGGGGGGGGGATTTTTGAACAGTCAGGAGATCAGGTACAAAGAGGTTATAAGGGTTTTCTGCAGCCTCTTTACTCCAAACGTTAAGGCACACTTCAAACCCTTCAAAGCTTCGTCTCAGATCAAACACTCAGTGCAGGCCACGCACTCGTCTCCACACTCATGCCTTTCTTCCTTTCCACTCAGGCAGCTCTTGGAGAGAGAGAGAGAGAGAGAGAGAAAAACACCTTCAGCTGCGAAGTCAAGGTCTTTCACTGGAAATCCAGTGCGTGAAATCCAGGCCTGGGATGGTTAAGGAAATCTGACCCGACCCGACAAGGCCGGGGTTTATCACTCCTGCTCTTCTGGAACGAGTGCAGCAGCAATTCCTCCTGCGGTCCGGACCATCACGCCGCTAATCAGAGGCTGCCAGAGCTGCGGACGGATGAGAGGCCACTCTGTGGAGCATTCCGTGTTCAAGCTCCATTAGCTGCTCCATCCCTTCCGTGTAGAGTCCTTGAAATTGGGATGTAGAGGAAATGGAGGAGTGGGCCGAGCTGAGTGGTTCGGATACGCCGGACGCGCTCGAGTCGAGTTTCTCGCGACGCTACATTTCGCAGGAATCTCCGAGAGCTTTCACGGGGCAGCTGTGGAGAACGGCGCTAATTGCAGCGACGAGTGGATTAAAGGGCGGCGGTGACGCTAATGGCAGCGCGTTCGCTTCATCGCAAAAAATGCCTTTTAGGACAATTTTCTTCCAAGTGATTAAGAGGCGCCGCGTCAGGTGTACGGGAAGAGTGTATTATCTACTGATCCGTCATTCCACTGCCTTTTTTCTTTCTTTCAAAGATGGAATGATAAACGTCTTATCACTACGACAATGAGGTTTTATTATTATTTATTATTAAACATTTTAACGTGAGAGTGATGCGTTATCACAATTCTATTGGTTAGTCACCAATGTGTGACTCCTGTGTGTGTGTTGCGTTCTCCTGAGTGACATTCCGTCCTTCACCTCCCCCGGGACAAGACACGCCTCCATTCTCCCTCTGCGTGACATCACCATCGACGCAACCATCCCGGTCTGTACTAAACCAACCCTGACACGTTCACAAGCACACAACCATGTTCACAACCGCACAACCATGTCCACAACCGCACAACCATGTTCACAAGCACACAACCATGTTCACAACCACATAAATATATTCACAAGCACAGCCAGCCATATTCACTAACGTTTCACCAAAACACAATCACATTCACAACCATGTCACACAACCATGTTCACAACCATGCACAAGCACACAACCATGTTCACACCACCGCACAACCATGTTCACAACCACACAACCATGTTCACAAGCACACAACCATGTTCACAACCGCACAACCATGTCCACAAGCACACAACCATGTTCACAACCGCACAACCATGTTCACAACCACATAAATATATTCACAAGAACATAGCCATATTCACTAACGTTCACCAAAACACAATTACATTCACAACCATGTTCACAAGCACACAACCATGTTCACAACCACACAACCATGTTCACAAGTTCCACAAGCACACAACCACACAACCATGTCCACAATCCACAACCACACAACCATGTTCACAACCACACAACCATTTTCACAACCACACAACCATGTTCACAACCACACAACCATTCACAACCACATAAACCATATTCACAAGAACATAGCCATATCACCAAAACACAATCACTAACATTCACAAGCACACAAGCACCAAAACACAATCACATTCACAACCATGTTCACAAGCACACAAGTTCCACAAGCACACAAACATGTTCACAACCACACTACCGTACACAGCCACAACCATGTCCATAAGCAGCCACAACCATGTCCATCCACAAACACACAACCATGTTCACAAAGCAGCACAACCATGTTCACAACCACACACACACGTTCACAACCGCGCAACCATGTTCACAACAGCACAAACACGTTCACCACCACATAAATACATTCACAACCACACATCCATGTCCACAAGCACACAACCATGTCCACAACCACACATCCATGTCCACAAGCACACAACCATGTCCACAAGCCACACCATGTTCACACCACACAACCATGTCCACAACCGTCACACAACCATGTCCACAACCACACAACCATGTTCACAACCACACAACCATGTTCACAACCGCACAACCATGTTCACAACCACACAACCATGTTCACAACCGTACAACCATGTTCACAACCACATAAATACATTCACAAGCACACAGCCATATTCACTAACGTTTACCAAAACACAATCACATTCACATCCATGTCCACAAGCACACAACCATGTCCACAAGCACACAAACACATTCACATCCACACAACCACATTTACAACTACACAGCCATATTCACTAACATGTTCACAACCACACAAACATGTTCACAACTATGTTCACAACCACACAAACACATTCACAACTACACAACCATGTTCACAAACATGTTCACAACCACACAACCATGTTCAATAACATGTTCACAACCACACAAACACATTCACAACCACACAACCATGTTCACAACCACACAAAAACCATCAGAACCACCCTCACGACCGCACAACCATGGTCACATCCACACAACCATTTTCACAATCACACAACCATGTTCACTACCACACAAACCCATTCACAACCATGTTCACAAACACACAACCATGTTTACGAACACGTTCACAGCCTCATCCACAACCGCACATGTAAACACAACACAGCAGGATACACTTTGCCTTCCATCCATTTCCCCCCGAATCCCAGCGCTCCTCTAACCTACTGTGTGCAATTTAGGATTTAATGCTGTCATGAAACGTCTCCCATGCGCCATTTAATTTGTATTTCCGCCGTGGCTGATAAATGATATGTCTGGAAAATAAAATCATTGATGACATTGGGGTGTGTGAGGCGCACAGGGCAGGCACGGGAGCGTTAGTGGAGAATATACAGGCAAAATACCGAAATGCTGAATGAAATGCTGTAGTGTATAACGGAGGTCTGGAGCGAGATCCACACGGCTGTCAGACACACAATCATTTATGTGCAACTTGTTTTCTTTTTTTCTTTTTCTTCCTTTTCTTTTTTCCTTTCTCTTACATTTCATTCTGATGTGAGGTCATTTTCTTTCTGCCAATCACAGCTTCAAATCCTCCCTTTCTCACTGTTCTAAAAAGAAAAAAACGAAACACACACACACACACACACACATACACACACACACACACACACACACACACACACACACACACACACACACTCAGAATAGGTTTCAATCCTGTTTTGTGCAAATGCACAATACTCTTCCTTAGATTGAAATGTGATCAAAGACTTATAGTACACATACACACACACACACACACACACACACACACACACACACACACACACACACACACACTGACACACACACACACACACACACCCTGAAAAAAAGATGTCAACTTTTGGTGTAATGAACTTGAACAGTGTGATGTTTACTGAAGTATGTTTCAGGTTTTGTTGACGCAGTCGGCCTGATCTGTTTATCTGTCTGCCATGTCTAATGAGTGTGTGCAGAAAAACAGATGTGTAAAAAAATTATAATAATAATCTACAAAAAGGGAACGGTGGTTTAGTGGTTAACATGTTCGCCTCACACCGCCAGGGTCCGGGTTCGATTCCCGTCTCGGCCATGTGTGTGTGGAGTTTGCATGTTCTCCCCGTGCCTCAGGGGGGTTTTCTCCGGGTTCTCCAGTTTCCTTCCTCCCCGGTCCAAAAACATGCACGGTAGGTTGATTGGCACCTTGGAAAATTGTCCCTAGTGTATGAATGTGTGTGTGTGTGTGTGTGTGTGTGTGTCCTGCGATGGGTTGGCTTTCCATCCAGGGTGTAGATCGGATAAAGCGGTAGAAGATGAATGAATAATCTAAATCCTACTTGAGTAAAACTCTTTATACTTTACTGCAAAACTCAAGTTAAAAGTCACTAATTCCAATTATCCGATTTGAACAGACCTTTTTGTGATTTCTACTCATTTGTATCCTCAACACAACGACAACGAAACACTAAAAAAAAAACAGAATATGTTGATTTGTTTACTGAAACACAAATAGTACACCTCATTAACAAAGTAGTATTGTGAGCTTCCAGATGAGATCTTCATTTAACACAAACAATTACAGAACAATGTGAAATATTTTTATTATTATTTTATTATTTATATTTTATTAATTTATTTATTTTTATAATGAGACTAAAACAGAAATTTACAACCAGGATCAGATAAAAAAAAAAAAAAAAAAAATATATATATATATATATATATATATATATATATATATATATATATATATATATATATATATATATATATATATATATATGTATAATATATATTTTGTAATTCTATGTGAATTGTTTATAAATAGACAGTTTATTTTGGTACTAAATTTTGGTAGCTAAATTATCAGGAACAATTAATATTCATTGGACAAATAAATAAAAAATAAATAATGTTAGATAAAGTAAATCCTAATATTTCAGAGCTGAGTGTGATGCGTCTCAGAAATGGGCATTAAATGAATTCAAATTAAACAAAAGCTCAAGATGTTGGAAATTATTTGAGCTCGTTTTTTGAACTGAAAATGAAGCCAGCGGTGATAATATTAATAAAAAAAGGTCCTAGTGAGTAGATTCGGGTCGGGGGGGTCGCTAATAACCCCTTCACCAGAGGTGCAACATGTAATTGGTGCATAAGCAAAATGATAGTGGAGTAAAAAGTGCGAATATTGAATCGTAAATGGAAATAAATCTTAAAAAACATTACTTAAATATAGTAACGACGCAGATTTACTCTGACACTTTACACCGATGACAGTAAAGGAATGAAATCGTGTACTCCGTGTAACTGCCGTATGTTTCCAGCCACGAATACAAAAAGATACACAAACGAGCCAATACATGAAAACCTGTTTGTGATATTAGACGTTAATAAATGAATAAAACGATCGTACACGGAAAGCGTCATGTCATGTGAACATCAAATAAAAAATAAATAAATAAATAAAGTACATTATTAACTCAAAACTTTGACCTAATGACATTGATTTTTGCCTTTCGCTTTATATAGGACATCCCGTCATGTGCTGCATCAAGTGCTGTTTTCTAAAAAGCGTCATTTGGGTCGATGCTTTTCGGCGACGTGGCAGTGATTAATGTGAGCGTTAGTGGGACAGCTCGAATGATCCTCTTTTTAGATTTCATTTCTAAACTAAAATGAATCCGCGGCTCATTTGTTACAGCGTGGCGCGTCTGACAGCGAAAGGGGGGGGGGGGGGGGGGGGGACGTGTTTATGTGAGATGGGGCTTTGGCATTTGGCTGCGTTGTCGTGTCAGCTCGTTTCATCTAATTAGCTAAAATATCTGTTTAGCACAGAGAGAGAGAGATCCTTGATGTCTTCATGCACTTTCCTGACATTTTCCTCTCCTGCCCTTCACAGGATCTCCGAAATAGTCTGGAAATAGCACGCTGCTATCAGAAACAATGTTAATCACGCTTCCAGACAGGAAGCCCCGTCTGCGCTTCGAAGGGCCCGCAGGAAGTGAGCGCGCGGTGGCTTCTAGCTGCGTGTTTGTTCCGCTCCCTGGCCGAGGCTTCATTTCCGACCGAGCAAAGGCGTCCGACAAAGCGACACGCGCGTCCTTTTCTGTTTCTCGTTCCCGTTCTGCCGGCTCGCTCCCCAAGGGCAGGAGGAAAGTCATTTTCATGCTCTGCTTTCTCCATCCAGAACGCCATCTTTCTTCCACCGTGGAAGGCACTGCGCATGGAGAGCTGTTTTACGGCAGGTCAGGGCAGCACCATTCAATCTGCCCCAATTCATGGGGCGGGGCTTTTACGGGAAGGACATAAAAGGATAAATATGTAAAAAAAATGGGTTTTGAAGCATTTATACAGTGCTGAGGAGTAACACAGCGGTGTTATGTAATTTAATTACAAAATAAAAGTCATTCGTTACAGATTTTGAGAAAAAAACGTGCAATTAAATTACAGTTACTTTCGAAAATGTAATCTTTAACAAATCCCTAAGATCCCCCCCAAACCTCCCCCTCGCAGAACCCCAAACAAAAAAACAACAAAAAGTCAACACCCCCGAGTCAACAATGCGCTTCTGATATGTAAAATCATCTGTCTCAGGATGTTTTTTTCATCAAGTGCCACCTAGTGGACAAATGAAAGTAATCAAAACGTAATCAAATGTAATCCGTTACTTTACTTTTATAAAGTAATTCAAGTTACACTACTTAGTACATTTTGAATAGGATAATTCGTAATCTGTAATTTACAATGTAATCTAACATTTCCAAAGTAACCTTCACCAACACTGCGTATATGTAATGTAGAGAAAGAACAGGGGATGCGATCGTGCGGCGCGTTTCCATTCTACTACTCATCTGTATTCTGCAGAGAAAAAATAAGCAATAAAGAAATCACATCCAGCAGTGTATGTTTATCTTTTTATTTAATAAGAATGGATAAAACATAATTAAGAAAAGAGGAATAAATTTGTTTGTAAAAAAAAAAATACACCCAAAAATGACACTTCCTTTATATTTTGAGCTTTTAAGGAAAGATTTCTAATAAATAAAAAAAAGTACTGCTGTGATAATAGAACGTTGGATTGAACGCTTGAGGAAGAAATGGTTGTGTTTGTGTTTGTTTGTGTGTTTGTGTGTGTGTGTGTGTGTGTGTGTGTGTGTGTGTGTGTGTGTGTGTGTGTGTGTGTGTGTTTGTGCACAATTATTTCCTCGACTCAAAGTAAAAAATAAAATTGCCATTGTACTGTAGATCGTTGTGAACGATGCGATTCAGATCACAGAAGCGATTACTATTCCAACGACACGGACACGGACGCGCACGTGGACGCATTGCCACCCGGCGAAGGCGCGCGCTTTTTTTTCCCGCGTTACGGCGACGGCGAGAAGCGTGATGCGTCTCGACGCGACAGGATGAGAACACGTCAGTCTTTGTTTTTTCGCACACCGCCGTTCCGACTAATTCATCACAAGCCCATTTTGGCGTCTCGCAGGAAAGAGAAATTGTGTTTTGCTTTGTGCAAATGAAAGGAATAAGCTCTCCATCTCCGCCGCCCGCCGCCGAGTGCCTTTGAGTGACAGAGATTGCCGAGGATAAGGTTTCAGACTGCAAATTTTTCCAGGCAGAAACACTTTGCAAATCGGGCTTACCGCTGAGGCATAAAGAACGGCTCCAGGAGGAGGAGGAGGAGGAGGAGGAGTGACGAGGTCTTTTTTTTTTTTTTTTCGCCCGGAAAAGTTTTCCCTTAGAAAAAAAAAAAATGGTGTCAGAGTGAAACTTTCTTCTAACCTGTACTACGAGCTGAGTTGTAAACATCGCGCCCGCCGTACTTTTCCAGTGTGACCGCGTCTCACACGGAGCCGAGTCCTCCCGTAGATCTATATGGGATTTAATTTTGTCTAAACAAAGCAGTGCAGGATCACTCGGGCCAGATTCCATAATATACACAAACCAGTCCCAGTGCCTGAACCACATGTAGGAATAGGAACAATTAGGACTCACGCTGTTTAGTGTCTGTGTCTAAACTGTGGAAAGCCGAGAGGCTACATTTCAATGATCCTGTTACAAATTTCTGCCAGATGTTCGTCCCCGTCATTATCTTTCCTGAAGGAAAAAAAAAAAAACGTCGGGTTCGTTTCTGCTTCTTTCAGCTGTTTATCGTATCAGCGTTTTCGTTTTCAACTCCAAAAACCCTGAAACACTTTACATCTGTTTTCTACCGGGATGTTTATGACACGAAAAGTGTTCGTTTCAGGACTGTATATATCATTTTTTTATTCCCATGAGATATTTGAATTTTGTGTGTGTGTGTGTGGGGGGGGATGTTTCTGGTCCCAGTATCCCATTAGGGTTTAACAGAGGTGGAAAAAGTACACACACCCTTCACTTAAGTAGAAGTACATTCATTCATTCATCTTCCACCGCTATATCCGATCTTCCCTCGGGTCACAGGCCTATCTCAGGCGTCTATGGGCATTAAGGCAGGATACACCCTGGATGGAATGCCAACTCATCACAGGGCACACACACACACACACTCAAATTCACACACACACACACACATTCATACACTAGGGACAATTTTTCCCAAGGTGCCAATCAACCGTACTTGCATGTTTTTGGACCGGGGGGGTGGGGGGGTTAAAGTTGGAGTACTGAGTTAGATCAGTGGTTAAGGCACCAACGTACTGATCAGAAGGTCAGGGGTTTGAGCCCTGTTATCGCCAAACTTCTTCTACTCTTGGGTCCTTGAGCAAGGCCCTTAACTTAATGTGCTCCAGGGGCGCTGTGTCATGACTGACCTTATATATTATATATATATATATATATATATATATATATATATATATATATATATATATATATATATATATATATATAGCAAAATATATAAAAAATATATATAAGCAAAAGTAAAGACCTTTAGTCTTTAATACTTTGGACAAATAGCTATTCTTTATGCAAATGTATAAATTATGCATGTGTGTTTTTAGGCTTTTTAGGCAAAATATCACATGGTGCGATTTCTATATTGGCTGATGAAAAATGCTAAGCATATGCGTGTGTGTGTGTGTGTGTGTGTGTGTGTGTGTGTGTGTGTGTGTGTGTGTGTGTGTGTGTTTGTGTGTGTGTTTGGTGTGTTGTGTGTCCAGTCCTTCCAGTGGGAAGCCTTTCCTAGAAGAACTGGGAAATTCCCTGGTCTCTGATATGATGCATGTTTTGCTGGAAAGACCTAACACACATGCACAAACGTATACACACACACATGCAAACACACACCCACTATAAAGGTGTTTACAGGTCATGAAGGTTATTGAGCAAAGGTCACTACTCTCTCTCTCTCTCTTTATATCACACACCCCAATACACACACACACACACACACACTTCAGTGGTCCTGTGAAAAGGAAACACTGTTCTAATTGAGTCAATATCATGGTGTTAGTCGTTAAAAGACAATAATAATTAAACCCTGTGTTTTAGGAAACCGAATGATGATTTTATCATTTAAATGATAAAAAAAAAAGAAAAAAGAAATGTGTTACCTACATTACTGACATTATTATTTATTTTTTTAATGTTTAATATATTTTGCTCCGGTTTCATTGCTTTTTTCCGACCGCCGTGTTGCATTCAGCGTTCGTTTCAAATCAGTCAAGTGCTTCCAGCTCAATATTGACCACCTAAACACTAATTCCCTTTTTAATATGTACTTTCCGAATTACTGTCTACTTGTATCACTAAGTGTGATAAGATCCGTATACCTCGGGATTAAATCTTTCATAGTAATAACATCTCCGGCTGCGAGGATCCGGATCTCAGAAGACTTAGCCATAGCAACCCATAATCATCAGCGAGATTTAATTATTTTACAGCACTTGAATGCTAATGTAGATCAGTGTTGTCGGCGTTAGCGCCTCACGTAAACACGCCACTTTTCATATGACACCGTTACCCAGGACGACGGCGTAGTCGTAATAAAGCTCCGCGGGAATGACAGCAGCCGGAGCACTGTTCGTCAGAGTCATACATGAGAGGAAAAGTCTCGCTGATAGCTTGGCATATTTCGTATTGAAAAGCAAGAGGGATATATTTTTGACCATATTTCAACATGTGGTTTGTTTAATCATTCGTGACTCTGATTGATGAGAATCGTCATCTATAGCACTGGTATCTGACCGGGGGCACGGTGGCTTAGTGTTTCAGCACTTTCGCCTCACACCACCAGGGTCCAGGTTTGATTCCATCCAAGGTGTATCCTTGGCATTCCATCCAAGGTGGCATTCCATCCAAGGTGTATCCTGCCTTAATGCCCATAGACGCCTGAGATAGGCACAGACTCCCCGTGACCCGAGGGAAGATCGGATAAAGCAAGGTAGAAGATGAATGAATGATGAATGGTATCTGACCATGTGACCAGTTTTTAGTTTTGTGATCCTTTTTTCAGGATCGCTATAATCAGATCAGCTCGGTGTTTAATGTACCTACGCCAGGCGTCGGCCCCCAAGGACCACTTGAGGAGCTCTCAGGCCTGTTCTAAAAATTGCACAAGTAATTAATGAGATGCATCTAAAATCTAAAGTCATTGTTGATAATTATTGCGAGAAATCATTATCGTGTTCAGTGTCTTTACATAGATAAACGACTATCATTAAACGTTAATAATAATATACAACTAAAGGCAAATTTGTTATTTCAGAGGAGTATGTCAAACTGGTAGCCCTTTGTAAGTAGCGCTCGGATCCAAAAAGGTTGGTGACTCCTGACCTACACCATTTATAAATCAAGTAGCAAAGTCTTTTTTTTGTTCTCGGTTTTTTATAGCAATTCACAATCAGATATCAGTTATGATTAATCACCAAAACAGTCAACCTACAGTTCTTACATGTCTTTTATCATCAGTGACATGAAGTGGTTATTACAACAATGTAGTGTTCATAAGCAGTTAAATTAAATTGAGGCTAGTTGAGAAGAACCGGGAGGAACCGGGGGGGGGGGGGGGGGGGGGAGGGGGGGGGGGGGGGGGGGGGGGGGGGGGGGGGGGGGGGGGGGGGGGGGGGGGGGGGGGGGGGGGGGGGGGGGGGTCGTGGCTCCTTTAAGAATTCTGGTCCGGTTGATTTCCATATAAACATCTAAACTAGTCCTGTCTAAACGAACACAAATTCATTTTAAAGGCACAAATTTTATTAACAAATGATTAACGCAGTGTGCATTGCTATGTGAGTGATTTGCTCCTTCGCTCTGCGTTGTGTTGGAAAATGAACGAAACCTGAACAACAAAAAACAAACGAATAAAGAAACTTCAGTGCGTCCACTCACGCTTCCTAAATTTCCCAGAATTACACCTACTAGCTGCGCATTCACAACAGGTACGATCTCCTCACTATATTAGCGTATATTACTGTATGGAACCTTACGCAAGCGCATCGCATTCCCAAATCCGTATTACACAATAAAGCGCATTTTTCATTCGTCAATGCAATGTGCTTCAGTATAACCTAAACGTATCACCAGTTTATATGGACCGGAACAGAATTCTTAAAGGAGCCACGTCCCGTATTTAAATTTAAAGCAGCAACTAAAAATTTTAATTAGCAAGAAATGAATATTAAAAGAATCATTTCCAGAGTAAAATAAATATGAAATAATCAATAATTTTATTAAAGGAGAGATTTTGAGAGAAATGTATATAATTATAACATTACAATTAGTGAGAGAAAACGTATACAGTTATGGTACATTGAAAACATGAGATTATTGTGTGATTAATGATAAGTTAACAAACGCCAATCGTGTTATTAATCGCAATGAAATATTCGAATCGATTGACAGCCCTAATCTAAACACAAGTGACATTTTGTTCTATCATTTTTACATGCTGTAAAGTTGATTTGTTGATTGTGAGAGGCACTGTAGAATTAAAAACCACTGCAGAAATGGAAAAGCAAGATTAAACGAATCACATGGTGTTGATAAGCACACTGAATGTGTTTATCCCCCCCTCCCCTCCCCTCCCCTCCCCCAACTTCCTCATGCCTTTGGGCCCACATTTCTAAAACTCATAATCGTTCCTATTTTAATAGGGAAATGGTTAATAAAGCTTGAACTGGGTGTGTACGAAGATCCCCGGAGAAGTCATTATTATTCAGGGTGCTTTTTCAGAACTGCAGCATCAGCCCGAAAACTTTCTCCCCTCCTCGTGCACACGTGCAGTCAAAACGCCACGGCCCGCTCGCACTCGCGCTTATGCACAATTTCAGCCCATCTCTTTATAAAACACGTACACAGAAAACAGGACGCCTGCCAATTTGCTTGACGACTTCCGAAAGCAAAGGTGGCAATTTGTCTGCTCTATTTTTTGCGAGCCGACACAAGAACACTTTTGCACTTTAACACAGCCAGGGCTCCTTGACAAGGTAATCAGTGGCTGAGTCAGGCGCGAATAAGCCTGGCCAGAATGGCACTAATACTGCAAGACATGTTCAAGGTTATTACTTCTGATATAACGCTGCTCCTTCACACTTTCTCTTGGAGCTGAAGCAAAATCACAGTGTGTCCGTGTGTGTGTGTGTGTGTGTGTGTGTGTGTGTGTGTGTGTGTGTGGTGGCAGAAAGGGGGGGGGGGGGGGTAGAGGAGGAGGGATACGTAGAGAAAGACACCATCCTTTCATTCTACCCTTTTCTGGTCTCCAGATTAATCCAACAATGGCGTATCATAAAATAGGCAAGGACAGTGAAATCAAGCCTATATAGCTTTGTGAAATTCTGAAATTATATCTCTTGAATTGCCTGGATTGTTCTCCGGCTCAGACGTGTGACTCATTTCGAGGTCGTGCGGTTTATACTGTACAGTTCACTTTCTGTTCAAGGTCCTCAGCAGCAGAGTCAGACTTATTTGAAAGAAGGAAAGGAATAGAAAGAAATGCAGGTTAACAAAGGTAGAATAAATCATTTTGAATGTATGATACTCATTTTTTTTTCTTTTTTGCATGGACATTTAATTATAAAGTTAACACAAACATGTCTTGGCACAATTTTTTAAGTTTGATTTATTATGAGAATGGAACAAGTATAAGATGAAATGCTCTGGCTCCTGTTGACTCATGCCATCTTCATGTTTGTCTGCAGTCAATAGAACCTGTTCTTCCTTATTCCACATTTTATATATTTATTGTTATAATTTTTGTATTTAGTTCTAATGGAAATGGTTTATATTTGACATTCACACAAGTTGGGAACCGATTCACTATACACTGATTATTATACACTGTACAACAGAACTATATGCAGGTGGAACTTGCTCAAAACCCAAACATTCAATAATTCACTTATATACGTTATATAATTGTTTCTCGCTGGTGGAAAACAGTATTACATACAGTACATACAGTATTATTCTATTACTCTAGGTAATGGTTTGGTATATGTTTAATGCATACAGTACATTATCCTCTATATGTGTATATAAATTGTGTATAACTTTGTGCAGTTGTATACACATTAATATAGAGCATTTTTATACTCCGCATTCTCTACACACTATATTGTGCCTTGCACACATCCTGCACTGATATAACTTCATATGTTTGAATATTGTTAGTGCACTCGCTCACCAGCTCCTGCACAATTTAACCCGATTTTTTTTCTACCTTTATTTCCATATTTATTAGCATCTGTCACAATTAATATTATTTGTAGATCTATCTATCTATAGCAATAATAATAACAATAATAATGGAGCACGGTGGATTAGTGGTTAGCACGTTCGCCTCACACCTCCAGGTTGGGGGTTCGTTTCCCGTCTCCTCCATGTGTGTGTGTGTGGAGTTTGCATGTTCTCCCCATGCCTCAGGGGTTTTTTCTCCGGGTTCCCCCCCCAACCCCCCATGTCCAAAAACATGACCGGTAGGTTGATTGACACCTTCGAAAAATTGTCCCTAGTGTGTGAACGTGTGCCTGAATGTGTGTGTGTGCACCCTGCGATGAGTTGGTATTCCATACAGGGTGTATCCTGCCTTGATGCCTGAGATAGGCACAGGTTCCCCGTGGCCTGAGGGAAGATCGGATAAAAGCGATAGAAGATGACTGTATGAATACTACTACTACTAATAATAATAATAATAATGTTGTGTATAATGTGGGACTTTTTTTTTAATAGCAAACGTCCATTGCATTGGAAGGATTTGCGATACAGACAGACCTTAAAATGTCTGATTTCTGAATCAGTGCACTGAAGAAAGAACAAGGAAGTGGATTAAAAAAAACAGATCATTCTATAATTTTATATATTATTTTTGTTAACAATTCTGAAAATAGTCCTTTTCAAAAATCCATTTCTAAGAGTCCTTATAAGAGATATTACAGTTTGCTCCATCGCCTGAGCGTGTACTGTATAATTATCCTTATGCATGCGTATGTAACTGTTTATAGTGCAGTAAAATGTACAGGAAGGTTTGATTTCACACTCGTTATTTATGGTTATGAGAAATGAAGGCCTGCTCAGGTAATGGAAGAGAAACAAAGAAGGAAAAAAATCATCTTGCAGTTATTCAGTATCATTAACCTTTAGCTCATACTGAAAATTTGTGCACAGCAACACGCCCACAGGTAAAGGACACAGAAAAGGTATGACTTTATAATTACATGCTCTACATCTCTCTGCCTTTACCTGGCTGGTGGGCACAATTGCCCAGTGAGGCCTTTGAAACACTCTGAGACAGGCCAATTAAATGGAGTTAATTGACCACTTCAAACTGAAAGCCTGAGGCTCGTTTCACTATTCACACTGACCGCATCTGCTCGATCACACTCGGCGTAACACCAAAACACCCTCTTTTTAATCGAAGTTTGAACAGCGTTTGCTAAATGGCCTGTTACACTAATGTGTCCAATGTTTTAATGGTATCGTTAAGATGTTGTTTTTGTGCCTCCATCAGTGACCTGATCGAAGAAATACCCAGAAAGCCAAAGTATCCCTCCTCTCTGAGTGGGAGGGGCTTCTATACTCTCTCGCCTGTCAATCACAGCGTGCATTTACAGTTTATTTACTTGATGAAATGTGCAAGATGAGATAACATCCATCATCCGAAGCCTAATGGTTTCCAGTAAATACCAATATGTCATGTCATGTTTTTAATTTGTCCTATCCACTAATGAAAGGGAACAAATTCCCAACACACACTATAAAATGCCCATTAAATCCCTTACAGATGTTTTTTTTGTTGTTGTTGTTTCCAGTAGGGAATGTATGAATTAGTATTTTATGGTCATTTGCATATTGCATTATTTTTACCTTACAATAATTGCCCAACTTTCAAGTACAAATACACGTCCATAGCCCCCACAATGTATCTTACATCGTGTACAGTACACAAAAAGGGAAAAATGAAGTCTAGACTCTCTACAGAAAGAGACCGTTTCATGAGAGACCTGGAAAATGAGTGACACTTGGCCTCCCTGACTCACCCTGGACCTTGTGGTGAGACGTCCAATTTAAACCCCAGTGACCTTTCAGGGAAAAGGAAATACCAGGAGTCTCATTATCAACCTGAGCCCGAAAGAGGGAGCTTTGAAATGACACCCCTAATGGTCTCACCTCATCTGTATATGTCAGCATACAACTAATTATATACAGCAGGCATGTTATTCTGGTGTTACACATAGAGAAATATGGGGTTGTGTGTGTGTGTGTGTGTGTGTGTGTGTGTGGTGAGGGTGTGTGTGTGAGACTGGGGGCGGGGGGGGGTTGTCTGTCTCTGCTGTGTGGTTGGAGTTTGGGGTCGGATGAGTAAGTGCATTAGAGAAGCGGAAGTATTGAAATGATGCATAAAAGAACATGAACGTGTTAATGGCATGCTGTTTTAGTGCAAGCTGTGCTGAATTCAAACTTATATTAATGGAATGGAGTTATTTTGGAGAAAAGCTAAACGCTAGTTTACCATTGAATTGAACTAAAAAAAAAGGCTTCATTACTATTAGTGACTTTATTCTCTTTTCATTATTCTTATGAAGCTTATAACTCAAGATTCAGGGATTGAATTTACTTACTGGATTTTTCTCCTGGATATGTTCTAGCATGTTCATTTTGAGTATAGAGAAAACTCATTTTGTAGCCAACATCATTATGTTAGTAATAAAATATAAAATGTGATGAATTAACAGACGATCCTAGACCTAAAGTCTAACTTAGAGACATGTGATATGTTTGTGTAAGTACTATACACAAACATAACTATAAGACAGTATAGACTCTTTAATGAGTGACACAAGTAACTCGGAGGGTGTAGCTCAGTGGTCTAAGGCGCTGGGCTGCTGATTGGAAGATTGGGGTTCGAGGCCCAGGTATGGCCAAGCTGCCGCCCTTGGGTCCTTGAGCAAGACCCTTAACCCTCTGTTCTCCAGGGGCGCCGTATCATGGCTGACCCTGCGCTCTGACCCCAGCTACCACAAACAAGCTGGGATACGCGAAAAGAAAGAATTTCACTGTGTTGTAATGTATATGTGACAAATAAAGGATATTCATTCATTCATAACACAAAAGACAAATCACTTTTTCTCCTTGAAACACAAACATGTATTCGCTTTCCCATCTCTCTTGGAAGTGCCTTCCATCTGCATCAATTTTTCACTTCCTGGACATTTTGGGATCATTTGTGGAAATTTCTCAATTGGTAAAATCACCCTCAGGAAATGGTGATGTGGAAAACACTGCAATCTACTTTGTGGGTCACATAGGCACATGCATTGTGGGAGATTTATTGTCAATGGACGCTTTAAAGCAGCATAGCCTTATTTTAAGACAATCATACACATATTAAGCTCTTGGGAACGGGACACATAGATCATAGTTTCATAAATGGTTTTTAGCCAAAAGTCTATTTAGCATCTTAATATTGTCTATGACCTGAAGGTGGCACTGTAAAAAGATCCCCCTGTGTGAATTCATTGCTTAAAAACGCAGATTTGCAAAAACTGATGTCCTGAACTTGACCCATGTGAAAGCTGTGAAGCTTTTCAATTTTGGATACAGGATACAAAATGCTTTAAATGGACTTCCAAATAAGGCCGGGATTTGACCGGTTAGTGGCGGTATACAGAAATCCCAGTCCAAATTTGGTCCGAATTTACCCCGTACATGTTATATTCATTCAATGTGAATTCCACATTGTACTGCAGGTTCTATGAGCTGCCAGAAACCATCAAACCAAAACAATGAAGAAGGAGGAGAAGATTCCTGTAATAATAATAATGCAGGCATGTTGTGAATTTGTAGAATAATATACTGGGTTAGAAACCTGTTGTTTCATAAAAAGTCATTAAAATGCCTGAAAGGGACATTCATTCATTCATCTTCTACCGCTTTATCCAATCTTCCCTCGGGTCACGGGGAGTCTGTGCCTATCTCAGGCGTCTATGGGCATTAAGGCAGGATACACACTGGATGGAATGCCAACCCATCGCAGGGCTCACACACACACACACACACACACACACACACACACACACACACACATTCATACACTAGGGACAATTCTCCAAGGTGCCAATCAACCTACCGTGCATGTTTTTGGACCGGGAGGAAACCGGAGAACCCGGAGAAAAACCCCCTGAGGCACGGGGAGAACATGCAATCTCCACACACACATAGCCGAGACAGGAATTGAACCCCGATGAACCTGGCGGTGTGAGGCGAACGTGCTAACCACTGAACCACCTGATTGATTCTAACCAATATGTTGTGCTTTACATTGAACAACAATTATGAAAATGTGCTAAATTAAATAAATGTAATATATCATCTAGTGCGTTCATATGTAACAACAAAGTGATTCTCACAATAGCAGGGCAACCCGGAAAAATGTTCTGTATGCTAATAGTTGTAGCACTAACTTATCGGAACCAATGAATCAGTTTTTTCCCTCAAAGGAAGTTCAAAATAGGCAATAATTTCCTTTTCCTCTCGTGTGAGTGTTTATCTGAAAAATAGATATTTTGAAAGACTTCGTACAATGCATTTTAAAACTATCCTGGAGCTGTTTCCATGAAAGAGATATCGAGCGTAAATATCCATTAAAAGCACGCACGCGTACACGTACGCTCGTACGCCCGCACACGCAGACGGGGTGCATGAGTCACATGATCCCACCTTGATGAGGTCGCATTATTCAAACAAGGAAACGGAGGCTCAGGGGGACTGCTGGTGCTGGTTGCTTTTGTTTCTGTTGTTGTTGATGTTGTTGTTTATTCAAAATGAAGATGATTTGCATTCCTCAGATCATCGTTAGTCATCGTTCCACTCTGGAGAGAGATATCATCACTTTATTTTTTTCTGGGCCAGCGGCCAGAGACGATGACCCGACAGGAAAACGCTTATTTCGGGCAGCAGAGCGGCAGACGCCTGTCTTTATTAATTACACACAATCCTGAGATCTGAGTGCTGATTACACAACAGGGACAAGTAACACAACGCTGCAGCTTTTCACTTCACCAGGTTCATCTCTGTTTACTGAATGCTCACGTTGAAAATTTCACACGTCCTTGAAATAACACCTTTGTTTCGTTTATGACTACATTTCGCTTAGCCTTGCTTTTCTTAGCCTTACTATGAAACTTCAGTAAACAAAGAATGAATGAAAAACAGAGCTTTAATGAATTGCTTATTGGCATGTATTATCGATTCTAGCTATCCTAGCACGAATCATGACACTGCTTTGGAAAAGGAGTCACTGCATATAAAGGATCAGACAAATCAAGAACGGCATAATTAGCGAGTTACAGGAGACCTGGTATCCGCGTTGTACTAATAAAGTCAGCAGGAAAAAAAAAGAAAGGCGAGGGAGTCAGGGCTAAATGTGCAGAGCTTGTACTACCACTTGATACAAATGAGGATGTAAGGAGAAAGCTAGACTGCATGCATTATCTTCCCTTAAATGCCCCATTAGGCCAAAGACACAGGATTATGAGGAGGCTCATTAGTTAGCCTATTCCTCACTCTGCCATACTATGTCTTACAGCCTTCCCCTGCCGAGCTCCTACAAGCTGTGTTTAAGCAAGACTGTCTACACGGTGTGCGCGCATGCATGCGTGTGTGTGTGTGTGTGTGTGTGTGTGTGAGACTTTACACTTTTTCCCGATCTAGAAGATGGTCAATGGTATATACCATGCAAAAGTAAAAAAGAAAAAGAAAGAAAGCATTCATTTCCTTTTTTAATTCAAGGTTTCATGTGAATAAATCCTGCAGTTGCGTTCTCTGTTTGTAACTCTGCGGTTCAGCTAAATTACTAACTTTCGTTGCACGGCATGACAAACTTGGCTAATATGCTAATGAAGGTGGCATCCTGAGCCAAATCTGATTACAGCCTTGGCAATCAAAACACAAATCTTTAGCATTTTCAATCCCTCGAGCTAAAACCGTCCTGGCACACACACACACACACATGAGACGAGACGAGACGGTAGAGGGCATGCAAAGTGGGATTAGCTTCCCAATAGCTGTAGAGCTCCGGAGTCACGCTAGCTTAGCGTCATTTCCATGTCATACGCGGCAGTGGCATGACCGCACTGTCTCAAGTCCGCCAAATAAGCCTGACATTGAACGGTCAGTGGCCAAATGACAGGAAAGAAGGATCAAGTAGATTTCCGTCCCGCTTTTCTCTCTTGCGTCTTAGTCACGACTGAGGATGTAGCAATGATTTCCAAAACCTCCCGCTTTCGGGCTTTTAAAACGCTGATTTGCAGACAAGCTATGAAAGAAGTTTTGTTTCCGATTTGTTTTGTGCCAGACAGCATTTTTTTTTTTTATTCTTCCAGGTGTGCTGAGATTCCTCATATTTAATACTGCACATATGTCATGTCACCTCGAAGATATGTTTTTGTCCTTCCTTTGGTTTTGGAGATTTGATGCAAAAAGACATGTTCAGTGGTGCGCGATGGAAAGATATATAGAGAGAGAGTAGGAGGATTATTAAAAACAAAAAGCATTGTTATATACAGGTGAATTTTCGACAGGAGACAAGGTTGTTTCTGGACATGTCTCCCTTTATATCTCAGTCAGGTTCAGTGCATTGTTTTGAGAGTGTGATTTTTATTTACAGTAATGTACAGCATTAGTGTGATTGGACCTACATAAGCCCTTCATGAGCACTTATACACACCTACATACAGACTTGTACATTTGATTTATTACAGAAAGTGCTAGTCGTTATATAAAAAAAATATATATATATTCTTTCTTTTTTTTTCATGTCAAATTGTTACACCATTTTCACTCCAGGGCAGGATAGCGTGTGAACATGGCTAAGGTTTGCACGAGTTGATTTTCAATTAATATTGTGTCCTAATATTCACAAAGCGCATTGGGCTCCATACCGGAAGATCACAGATTCAAATCCCACCACCACCAAGCTGCCACTAGTGGGCCCTTGAGCAAGGCCCTTAACCCTCAACTGCTCATTTATAAGTTGCTCTGGATAAGGGCGTCTGCCAAATGATGTAAAGGTCCTAATATTCATCTTTACCTTAAAGATTGCAATTATTTGTTTATTTATGTAATTACTGGTTCATCACTTTATCATTCAATCATTCATTCATCTTCTACCACTTTATCCGATCTTCCCTCGGGTCACGGGGAGTCTGTGCCTATCTCAGGCGTCTATGGGCATTAAGGCAGGATACACCCTGGATGGAATGCCAACCCATCGCAGGGGACACACACACACACACACACACACACACACACACACATTTATACACTAGGGACAATTTTCCAAGGTCCCAATCAACCTACCGTGCATGTTTTTGGACCGGGGAGGAAACCGGAGAACCCGGGAAAAACCCCCTGCGGCACGGGGAGAACATGCAAACTCCACATACACATGGGCCAAGACAAGACGGAATCGAACCCTGGAGGTGGAGAACCCTGGAGCAATTATATATATAGCATATATACATACATATATATACATTATATTTATATATAAAGCAATTACATGACCAATTACTTACAAAAATTATTGTCAAATACTGCAGAATAATGCATTTTTTATATTAGTGTACACCAGTTGAAGAAAAATAAAATCGACCCACAGGGGAGTGGTCTGTATGCAGACGGAGAAAGAGAAAGGGATTCGCAGTGGCTCTCACCTTTTTTTTTTTTTCTGGGGCAGGCGTGTAATCTTAAGCTCATCAGTGCTGCACATTGATCACTGCCTATGAGAGAATACCAGTAAATCAATCACAGCAGTCAGGGTAAAGATAGCATAGACACAGTGGATCATCCACTCATCAATAAAGCAGCATTTCCAATCACTGGCCTTCAGCCCCCAAGTGCACAAACTCGACTGCTGCAATTCGGAGTGAATACAGGAGAGAAATCATCGCCAGTTATCTGTTGTTTAATGCAATCAGTGGGTTCGTACCGTTTCTGGGTCTCGCTGCGTCACGTCGAAATAAATCCTGGGGTTTTTGACTGAAGTTAAGGTGAAAGTTTGGCATTTGTTCCGGGGTTCACCTGGAGGGCGTTTGTGAATAATGTCGGATAGTGCAGTAAAAGCGATCGGGTCTGCACCAAAGCCGCACAATCAATCTCTGTGCTCAATCAATCAAGTGCTGTTTTAATAAAGGGGGGGGGTTCGTTTTGTTCAATTAAACCCGTTCATGGAATTCCTGTTTAATAATAAGTTTCATTATTATGATCGGCAATAGACACAAATCACAAATGTTTTTTTTTTTATTGTTAATTATACTTAACTGCTTTTTTTCCGTCCAATTTTTCTCCCCCATGTTTTTTAATAATCAGGATTTAAATTGAGTGTGTGATTTGACACTGCTGAAAATATTACCCACTTCAAAAACTCCTGACGAGCAGGAAATGCATGATGTGACCCTCCCTGATCCTGAATCCTTTCCCAACGTAAACACTGGCGTATATAACGTTCGGTCTGCACTCTGCCGAAGTCCTACGTCCTCCGCAAAAACAGGGTAAAATTAGTACATATCACAGACAACCTTCCTTCATGTCCTTCATCTCGCTCAGTGCCAGATATCCTATTTAAAGAAGCAGACAGCCTAAAGAACAAGTATTATTCTCACTATGAATCAAGCAGGCAGCCAATTAATTATGCTGTGATTAAAGCACTGGCTAACTAGATTGAAGTTAAGGAGATTGGGGTCAAAGAGTGTTAATTTATTTCTGCGAATCCCTATTTCTGCCTTTTTTTTTCCTTTCCCTTCCCATACACAAATTATGAAAAGCACCCCGCCATGTGCAAAGTGATTAATTCCGTCCTCCTAATTGTTTTGCGCCAAACTGTTTTGAGGGATGATGAACAATGAAACCATTTCCTCTGTATCTCTTCTGTCTCCTTCACCCGCTCGGATTCATCGATAGCGAATTTTGCAGCGTAATTTGTGACCCCACAGACTCAGGTAATGATAAAGCCTCGAGTCTCGTGTCGATGTCCTGGGAGTAAAAGGAAGGAACCAGGGATAAAAAGAAAAAAAAAGAAGAAAAGAAATGTGATGGAAGAGTGGAGAAATGCTGGAAAAGCGATCTGATAAATCCGAGTGAGAGGATTTTGGTGGTGTTAATCTTGAGATTACATCGTTGTTTACGCCTTGGCGTCCAAAGTTTAACACCGAATTCTTCCTGTATGAACCCTTAAGATTAATTATAAACGAACATGCTCGCTCTTTCCCCTCTTTTCTTTTTCTTTTTTTTTTTTTTTAAATCCAGCTTTCTTTTCTGAACCGAAAGCTTTATCATAACCGCTGCGTGAGAGATCGTTTAACCCAAACGGTGAAAATCCTTCCTGTGTGTCCAGGTTCGATTCTAGTGACCCTGTTAATGCAGGATTACAACATGGAGTGAAGCAAAATTGATAGAATAGTTTTTAATAGATTTTCATTCAAATGTTTCTTGTTCTTTTCTTGGCTCTGCTGATTTGTACTGAAGTCCTTCCTCCGTACACCAGGAAATAAACATCGTCTTCCACATGAACACCATAAAGATCCATGATGTTCCCGAGCAACTCAGAACTTGGTGGATGGCTTTTTACTATCATGTGTCATGCACTTAAACCCACGTCCCGCTACGGTACTTTCTGGTTCAGTATGCATAGGACACGTAAACAAGACCTCCCTTGCCATATTGTGTTTCTAGGTTCCCCTGTAGACTCTCCAGCCGTAGCTTCGTCCATGTTCTGATCTCCGTCTCTTGCTCTGCCTGTGTTCTCCGATCTACCCCCGGCTCCTTTTCCAATAAGCGTCCCTCCTGGTTCTTCTCAAGGTTTCTTCATCGTGGCATCTCGGGGAGTTTTTCCTTCATCACAGTCAACACCGGATCACTTATTAGGAATTAGCTTAGAAATCTAAGGAACGCAGGAATTTATACACACTTCTGTCACCCTTAAACTCTTCTTTTGAGAACATTGTTAAAACTGCTCCACAATTAACACTCGTTCGATTTGAACCGTGGTCTCGTGTTGCGTAATCTGCCCACCAGGGCCGCATGATTAATCGGGGAAAAAAAAAATCTGTACATGTATGCGGTCTCTTTCACGATTCACTTCAGAGTATAGCCCGAGTTTGACTTCCGTGCTGAGGCTACACTTCGACACCTATCCTGCTCGGTATCCTACGCCATAACCTGACGTGCAGCCCTCTCCAACAAATGTAACTATGCGTCACGGCGACACAGAGCACAAGGTCTGTGATTGGTCAGCTTGGACGGTATATTTCCGGTGTAGCATCGTACGTATTCCGTCGTTTTCCTATGTACCGCCATTTTTTACATCCATAGTAAAGAAACAAAGCTTGGACATGGACCAGGCAGCTGAAAGGATCGGAGAAGAAGTGAGAAAGCACCTCTATGATTCTTCATTGCCATTTTACAAAGACCCCCAGATGGCAGCTAATTCCTTCCCAGTCGCCATTGCTGCTACAGCAGAAACCCATAAACACCGACGAAGAAACTCCAACACAGCACCACCACCAACTAGCGGTTCGGAATATTCAATGCAGCGTGACGCAGAAGTATAAACGCTCACGGCTATGTGCGTAGGATGCAACGTTCACTCGACGCAGAAGTAAAAATCGGCCTCATTTCCCTGCATTCAGATCATGCTACGTTCACATGCTATTGGTCACACTAACGCAATAACAAAATACTATTATCAGAACCATTAGAATAGGCTTTTTTTGCTATTTGAGTGCAACAAATATTTGTTGGAAAAATTTGTTTAAAAATGACAGTTTAAAAAATCACAATTTTAGCAACGATTGTGCAGCCCTGCTGCCCAAATACACACATTTGTTAGCATGCCAGTAGCGCAGGCTGGTAAAATGTATGTTTTGAAAAAAAAACAAAAAAAAACAAAACAGAAAAAAAAGAAACACAACCCCAAAAAGATGGAAAAGATAAACGCTTTTATACAACTCAGAAAACAGTTTTGTGTAAAAGACATAAATAAAACTCTATCTCTCTATCTCTCTCTCTTTCATCCCGAGATGCTAATTGTCAGAAAATAAGCAGTACAGACTGTGAAATTCAAATCACCATCATCTTGTTTTCCCAATCTAATCATGCTCGGGCCGAGATCGATGTTTGACGTCTCGTGAGACGGCCGCGGCTGAAGTAGCCTGTGTAGCATATGATTCTTTGCCAATGGTAATAATGACTGCGGTACAGGAGGATCTAATTATATTTCACATTACTCATTAGCAAGTACACATTTAAGTGAAAGCTGCATAATTTTCAATCATCGCTGAGGCTTTTAACTTATTATTTTTGAAGGCTTTGTATAGCTTTCCTGTCCATCACACTCGAATGCATTAGGGGGGCAAAAAAAAAAAAAATACCATTTCAAGAACATGCTAATTATAGCGCGTCTCTCGGTCCCGATTTCAAAGTGTCCTCCTTTTCAATATTTCCATGTTCAATCACGCTGTTTTGACCATTTATAATAAAAAGAAATACATAATAATAAAAATGCTCCCACAGAACACCAGTGTGTTGTCTGAACTAAGTGGTTCGGTTTTAGTCCCTGGATCTCTTACATTTAATGTGCTTTAATGCAGCGATCCGTTTTCTGTAGCAGCAGCTCTGACTGTGAGTCCATATGCAAGAATAATCACAGATTTATATGAACAGATGCTAATACGTTAGCATTTACATAGCACTTCTGTTGGTGGTTATTTATTTATTTATTTATTTATTTATTTTTGCTAAATAACGCGGAGGACTTCTGGGTAAATACTGCATCTATTTCATTATTTTGTATTAGATTGAAGGAAGATGGGGCAAGGTGGTTTAGTGGTTAGCACATTCGCCTCAATCATCCAGGGTCCGGGTTCGATTCCCGTCTCGGCCATGTGTGTGTGGAGTTTGCATGTTCTCCCCGTGCCTCAGGGGTTTTTTCTCCTGGTTCTCCGGTCCCCCCCCCACGGTCCAAAAACATGCACGGTAGGTTGATTGGCACATTGGAAAATTGTCCCTAGTGTGTGAATATGTGTGTGAGTGTGTGCCCTTTGATGGGTTGGCATTCTATCCAGGGTGCATCCTGCCTTAATGCCCATAGACGCCTGAGATAGACACAGACTCCCCGTGACCCGAGGGAAGCTTTTTTATTGGCTCTTGTACATTAAGAATCTCTGTAATTGGTTTACATGCTTTATTGCATATTGTATTAATCAATAGAATTGACGTAACACAGAGTGTAGAGTAACTCCTGCTCCACAGCACATACTTCAATGGATTATTAATTCACGTATATGTTCAATGAGTGTTTTTCTCAGTGATGATGCTTTCATACCCGTGTATCAGCCGAGCAGGTTGTGTGGATTATAAAAGGAGAGGATTATTATTGGATTCTAGAAAATAAACAGACCATTTCAGACACAACAAAGTTATCTGAAAATGAGCTAATACTCACAGGCGATGGTTAATCTCTTAACAGGTTCATGTAAATGAATTGGGGGTCAAATTCAGACGTGATCTTGACCTTATTAAGCCTCAAAAAGTATTTTCCATTTTCATGTTACTTTACCCATCAGACATTTCACTTCACCAATCATCAACGTCATACTGTATCACATGACGGTTCGCCCCAGTATCACATTTTCTCTTAATTAGCACTAGTTTTCTGTCACGCCTTTACAGCACAATCATTGTCACATGGGAACTGCTGCTAACTGGGGTTTATGTTATGGTTTCATGTTTATATATACAGTGTTACCCCAGAGGTTACGTTCTAAGAATTTTGGAAGGATCCCCACAGCCGTTAATGTAACTTAATCAATGCATCTAGACACTTTATAGACAATTTATTTTTATTTTCTTTTGTTATTGAAAACATTACAAAGTTTAGGGTCCAAATGAGAACCAGTGAATTTATATATAAAACGTTCCAGTGGGACGTTTTTTTTTGCATGACTTTTGTCATGCAAAAAAAAAGAAAAAAGATTAAATAAATCCAAACATCCTTTTAGTCTTGTGTATCCAGGAAGATGCCTTTCTTCCTCTGTCATGTTAATTTATATTCTATGTGACTCTCAGGAGAACACGCCTCGTCTTCCTAGTGTTGAGATACGTCATATTCACGGAGCAGCAGTGGTGCTGAGGGAACGCGTTCTAGAAGCGTGGAGAAATCCACCTATATATAAATATGTAGGTGGATTTCTCACAAATTAATATTGATCACAAATTAACGGGTACTTTGCAAATGATTAAATATAGTGCATCTAATAATAATTGCATAGAAATAAATAATCTTTACTGACAGAAAATAGAATGCCATCTATCTATCTATTTCTCTCTCATATATATATATATATATATATATATATATATATATATATATATATATATATATATATGTAATCGCACAACAGCCATGTGTTAACTCATTAAACGAAACGCACATTAACCACCATAACTAACTGTAAACAACAGATATATTATATACATTTCTCTCAAAATCTCTCTCTATATAATAAAATTGTTTTATAATTAATTATTTTTTCTCTGGAAATGAATCGTTCAATATAAATTTCTTGTTAATTAATTAATTTCTTTTTCATTTCAATGTTAATTTTTAGTGGTAAAATATATCGTAAAATATGCGACATGGCTCCTTTAAGAATTCTGTTCCGGATGCTTTCCATATAAACCGGTGATACTTTTACGCTATATGTTAATACGGATTTGGGAATGATGTGATGCGCTTGGATAAGGTTCCATACGGTAATATACACTAATAATATAGTGAGGAGATCATACCTGTTGTGATCATACCTCATACCCCTTACACAGCTAGTAGGCGTAATTCGGGGAATTTTAGGAAGTGTGAGTGGATGCACTTAAGTTTCATTTGTTCTTTTTTGTTCTTTGTCGTCCGGGTTTCGTTCAACACAACACAACACAGAGTGCAGGAGCAGATCACTCACATAGTAATGCATGCTGCGTTAAATTTTCATCTTAATAAAATGGTGCCATTAAAGTGAATTATGCGATATATATAATATATATATATATATATATATATATTATATATATATATATATATATATATATATATATATAAAATGTAATGCTTATCTATGTCGTCCTAATAAAAATAATTGCACGCAAAATTAACAGACTGATCAAATCAGGGTTTATAGTCTAGACCTACTTCAAGGCCGTTGATGTAGCATGAATTGAAATGAGCAATAAATTCTGCTGCCGATGTGCAAGTCTGCAGCGATGGCATTTTTCTGCCGTCTCCCCAAAGATGTCGTTTCTGTAGCACTTTAATTTGAAACAATGTCCCAGTGTGCTATAAGCAGAGAGCAGTCACGTAGAGTCTTTCTCCCCAGGGGAGCCGAGGCTCAGAGGAGGCCCGGCTATTTGTCATTTGCTACCAGATATAGTGCAACCTTGGCAAAGAAGAACACGGCGAATCATCAGGAACTAAAGTTTGGGTGAATTCAATGACACCTCGGTGAGGTCTTTTAGCAGGGGAGGCCTCATTAGAGCAGAAGGACGTGAGGACGTGACTTATGCAAGTGAGTAAAATATTCAGAGGCGCATCGGAGCTTTTTCTTCAGACCCTCGTCGGAAATGCACATGCCCAGTTTCCACAGTTGCCGGGTTGGAGATAGTGAGTCAGACCTTTGTGACTTGGAATCTAATTGAAAGAAGAGGATTAGACTTTGTGTCAGGGAAACAGCTGTTGGTAAAATGGCAAAGCTGTGCACTGTCAGGTAACAAATCTCGTCACTAGCTTCATTAATGGAGGCATGGGATTAATCGTGTGTTCATTACGACGCACCCCCATAGTTATGTTCTTCACCTGCTGCTTCGGCTGAACTCCTGTGTTAATCATGTGGAACTTTCAAATCCCGATGCGGGGATGATGAAGTGCCACACTGAGCAAAAAAAATGCCAACCTGGCTATCAAAGATAGAAAACTACCTGACCAGGCTCTTCATTTTTTTTGTTTTGTTTTGTTGTTTTTTTTTTTGCACACAGGATGAATGTGCACCTTTTGAATTGTGTTCTTTATCAGATTTTATCAAAGCATTATCATGCTGATGATACAATATAAAAAACTGTTCACATCTGTTAGCATGAATTCAACGCTAACTGAGTAGATTTTCATTATTAATTGCGGTAACCTGGAGTGATTCAAACCACATAAAATCACCATAAAGTACTCGGAGCGAAGACTTTTAAGGATCGAAAACTAGCAAGCCAAGTTAGCATTGAAATCCTTGCAAAAAAAAAAAAAAAAAAAAAAAACGCTAGATCATTACAGCTAGCCATTACGATATCACTTAAGAATTTTGTTTTGATATGATACCTCATATCTCATATATCTCTTGATGTGCCTATCTCAGGCGTCTATGGGCATTAAGGCAGGATACACCCTGGATGGAATGCCAACCCATCGCAGGACACACACACATTTACAATCACACACACATTCATACACTAGGGACAATTTTCCAAGGTGCCATGCATGTTTGTTGGACCTGGAGGAAACCGGAGAACCCTGAGCAAAACCCCCTGAGGCACGGGGAGAACATGCAAACTCCACACACATGGCCGAGACTGGAATCGAACCCGGACCCTGGCGGTGTGAGGCGAACGTGCTAACCACTAAACCACCATGCCCCTTCATGTACAGTACAATGACAGTAAAAAAATCCAGGTGAGGTTCACATAGAACTCTTATTATATAAAAAAAAGACCTGTTCGATCTGATCCTACTTGTGTTTATTTTCGTTCTTGACATGAAATGCTTCAGTGTAGCATTCCATGAATAAACTCCCGCGTCCTTCACATTCCCTGACGTTCCTCACACAATTACTTCCACCTTATGGAAATTGTAATCCTCTAATCGACGTGCATTCTTGAGGCAAACATGGCAGGGCAGCGTACATTTCTGAAGGCGTTAATCCGCTTACAATAGCCGGCGAAAGCAAGCGGATGCTGCCTTTTTTTTTATTTCTGACCAGACGCTCACAGGAGCCCTGATTGGAAAGACACCGCATCTTTATTGTTGTTAATTAACAGATTCGGGGTGAATGGTGAAATCGCAGTAGGATCTCTGTGCGCTCCGTCGTCGCTTTTGTCCTCATGCTTTTGTAAACCGCGGAAGCCGAGCTCTCCAGAGTCGCGGCAATTGTCCAAACATCACACGTTACAAAACTGGAACTCGAAAATCCATAAATTGCCTTCTAAAAAGAAGCCAAAACTCTATTCAAGTGTAAAAGATTAACCTTTTGCTCCCGCTGCTTTTTCTGCAGCAGCGCATTCTGTCGTTTTTTAGCCGGAAAAATTAGAAGCATTGTGCGGATACAGGTAGCTGATTGGATGTGGGATTTCCAGTTGCAGAAGGTCAAAAGTTTACATTTTCGTTTGTTAACTTGGAGAATGCAAAAGAGTCGTGTCGTAGCCCGGAGTTATTTTCCTCCATTAGAGAAAAGTCACTCCTTTAGATTCATTCTGTATGTTATTCCACATGTAATGTGAATATTATGTGGACATATAAAAGAACATTAAAACAGACTATGGCCTGAAATTACTCATGGGCAAGGAACATCATGGGAAACTTAAGTGAAGCATCTACTTGACAAAGCAATTGACATTAAATAAACGTTTGACTAAAAATAACACAAAGAAGAAAACATAATCTTCAAAAATCATTCATTCATTCATCTTCTACCTCTTTATCTGATCTTTCCTCGGGTCACGGGGAGTCTGTGCCTATCTCAGGCGTCTATGGGCATTAATGTTGGGCCGTACATGTTAATGTTAATGGCATTAATGTATGGGCCGTACATGTTTTTGGACTGGGAGGAAACCGGAGAACCCGGAGAAAAACCCCCTGAGGCACGGGGAGAACACGCAAACTCCACACACACAAGGCCGAGACGGGAATCGAACCCGGACTCTGGCGGTGTGAGGTGAACGAGCTAACCACTAAGGCCACAGTGCCTCTTCAAAAATCATTTGAGCAATAAATTACAATAAGGAATCAATTGCGAAAAATAAAATCACTTGCATTGACAAATTCATTTGTAGAAAATAGTTCAAAATGAATAGAATTTGAAAATGATTAGAATTGTATACATGAAAAACCTAAATCAAAAAACTACCATGGGAAACAAATCATGAAAATATGAAATAAACCTAGTGAACCATGAGTATTGGTTCAGAAAGCATTTGATATTAATTGCACTATTTATGCTTGGAAAATGTAAAAATTAATTGCGATTAATCTCACGCTTGCCATGAGATAAATCGTGATTAATCACACATTAATCGCACGCTTGTGTGTATCGTAATACTACGGTAATACTTTTCATGTTTCGAATACTCTAACTAACAGATGTTATAATTACAAACTCTCATTTCTCTCAAAGTCTCTCCCTTTAATAAAATGATTGATTATTTAATAATTATTTTACTCCGCCAATTATTCTTTTAATATTCATTTCTTGTTAATGAATTAATTTCTTGTTCATTTCATTGTTATTTGTTTAGTGTTTGTTTTAAGTGTAAAATACGGGACGTGGCTCCTTTAAGAATTGTGTTCCGGTTGCTTTTCCATATAAACTGGTGATGCGGTGTTTAGCTTATATGGAAGCGCATTGCATTCAGAAAAATGTGCTTTATTGCGTAATAATTTTTTTTTGGGATTTGGGAATGCGATGCGTTTGCGTAAGGTTCCATACGGTAATATACGCTAATATAGTGAGAAGATCATACCTGTTGTGAATGCGCAGATAGTAGGTGTTATTTGGGGAAATTTAGGAAGCGTGAGTGGATGCACTGAACGTTTCTTCATTCCTTTGTTCCTACACACTGCGTTAATAATATTAGTACCGTTAAAGTGAATTTGAGCTAATGTATTAACTGTGACATCCATAGTAAAAATGTAAAGATTTTAAATCATGTATGAGCGCAAATGACTATAAATCTGTTACGTAGCAGTTCATCTCAGGAGAAGGAGGAGGCCGAGCGACTCTGAGAACATCACTGTCGATCTGGGAAGTAATTACAGCGCGTGTCCAGCACAGTTTAGAGCAGAAATCCACTCGAACGGAAACTGTCTAGCTTCATTTTGCACCTAAGTCCCCTGGATATGGCAACTAAAGCCGCCGAAGATGATGTGTCTTTGCTGAAAGCTACAGCCACTTAACAGGAAGAAAAATCCGTGTCTCTTCTGCTCAGGGTGATCCAGTCTCTATTTACCCAAGGAACCTAAGACAGATGGAATCTTGGCCTTTACAACGAGCTGTGAGCTCCTGGGTTGGAATTTTTGAGCGGCCTCACTCATCAACACGCTTCGTTACACAGTGGAAAAACGTTAAGCAACGTCCACCTGACAGGTGCTGCAGCCATGAGGAACGCTGAAGGCTGCTGATGGATGATCTCTGGTGATGCTCAGCCCATTTCAGTGTTTATTCAGCTGATCATCTCACGGAGGAAAAAAAAAAAAAAAACTCCTCTCCACTCCATCACAACGTGCTCTCGTAGAACGCGCACATCTATTCCAAAGGGATAAACATAAAACCCTCAGATGGAGCTTCACTGCACCAGCGTACACATCAGGAACATCTGTCAAGTTAGCTTCGATTTCCTATTGACTTTACTTTTCATTATAATGTTTTCTTTTCATATTAAGTAAAGAGCCCTCGAGATGATCCTGGGAAACACCGCATTACAGGCGGGATCGACATTTATATTAACATTTCCTGTAATCTACTTAACTAAAATAAACAATAGTCAACATAACGACTAATTATTCCCAAAAAAACGTTCTCACTGCCATTAAGATGGTAAAGAATCCATTCTCGCTCTTCGAGAGTATATCTTTAGTGTAAATGGTGTTTGAATGACATTGTATTTGACTGTTACGGCTTCTGTAACGAACATATAGAGCAACCGTAAAGCTGTGTATCACTGTAGGGATTTTTTTATAGTTTTATTTTTATTCGTTTTTTTTTTATTAGTTAGTTTTTTATACTGTTAAATGCTTTGAATGAAGTCGTATTCTAATTATTGAAGTGTTTTCAATTCAGCATTACATCATACACACTCTCGAAAATCCATTCTGAAGTATCTGGAATCGGATAATTAAGATTAAGAATCGTATACTTGTTATAAAATTCCTCTTATCGGGCAGTGTTGGGAAGGTTACTTGTGTAATAGTGCTTTAGATGTAATGCAATAGATTAGAGATGACCCTATTCAAAATATAATAAGTAGTGTAACTTTTCAATTCCTTTCTAAAAGTAACAGATTACATTTGATGACTTTTTGATTACTTTCATTTGTCCACCAGGTGGCGCTTTAAGTTAACGTTCTTAGGTAAAAAGTTTCAAACCCTTGCGGAAAAAAAAACAGTTCTAAAATGAAATTGTTCAGATGTAACCTTATTAATAACACAATTTTATCTCAATAACCTACGAATTACTGTTACATTTATTTTGTCATTGGATTACGACACGTCATTACATGTGACTAGTTATTCCCCAACACTGTTTCTGGGTGCATTCTTTTTTTTCACCTGGCAACCTGCCAGGACCTTATATAGTTACACATAAGGTTTACAAAATGGACCTGTTAGGATTCTCCGGTCTCGAGGCACAAACGTCCGGTTTTAGGATGCGCACTTCAGGGTTCAAGGACGGAGCGTACTTCCATAGCGATGTTTCGCCCAATTCTATCCGCCTTCTGGTTGACTCGGATTGTTATTCGGACTAAATCCCTTTTGTTTTTGTCCCTTGCGTCTTGCCTTAGATCGCTTATTTACCCCTGTTGCGAACAACATGGCGAGAAGACCTCAAACTGTAGTTTTTGCAATTTGTAAAAAACAAATATAAGTGTAACCAACATGACTAGGCATCTTCGGTTGGTTCACTGTTCGATGATTGGAATCGTTCATTAATTCATCTTCTACCGCTTTATCCGATCTTCCCTCGGGTCGCGGGGAGTCTGTGCCTATCTCAGGCGTCTATGGGCATTTAAACAGGATACACACTGGATGGAACGCCAACCCATCGCAGGGCACACACACACACATTCATACACATTCATACACTAGGGACAATTTTTCCAAGGTGCCAATCAACCTACCGTGCATGTTTTTGGACCGGGGAGGAAACCGGAGAACCTGGAGAAAAACATGCAAACTCCACACACACATAGCCGAGACTCTGGACATCTGAGGCAAACATGCTAACCATTAAGCCACCGTGCCCCTGATTGGAATCGCTAAAATGAAAATGATAACAAACCCTGCTCCTCTCTGTCAGGTCAGAGGAAAGAGACGTGACGTCCATCTTACACTTCACACAGTTAAGATTAATCGTGTTCACTCGCCTCTCGTCTCTCGTCCCGGTGCATCTGATAATTCGGGCGCCGATTCCCTTTAATTCTCTCTGGTGGAACAGCATTACCACGTCGAAATGGTTTTGACCTATCGAAATAGGTGCCTGAAACCAGAGAGCAAATGGTGGAGACTATCCCGTGTTCCAGAGTGCAACTTATTGCCTGGATAAAACGGGAGTAAAAGCCAAAGAGCACGGAGGACACACAGCCACATCAATTTCCCATCAGGCCCCGAGTTCAGCATTTAATTTGCTCTGTGGCATTGAACCCACGCAGAGGGGCAGGGAACAGATCGCAGTCCTTTACCAGCCAGGGAAATGTCAATATTTACTCAGCGGCATGTATTCAGTGGCCCAGCCGGGTCAGCTCTTTTGCCTGCTGAGGAACGCCAGATTGGCTGTAGAGTCAAGCTTCTATTAACGCGGTTGTTTACGACACTTTAAAAATACAGGGGGGGGGGGGGGGGGGGGGGGAATGAATGTGCTGATAGGCGGCCATGTTGTTTCTCAATGAGCAGTTAAAAAAATTAAAATGAATAAATCCGTAAATAAATAAATAAACAAACACCTGGCTCACCAGCAGGTCACTAAAATCATTACAGATCCAACACGGTGGCGCAAATGCGTAACACATATAATGTGACAATAGATTTTCTGTGGAAAAAAAACAAGAAAAGTGAATTCAGGAAAAAATAAAAAGCAATGCCTGGTTTTCTGTACGACTCATCGTTTTGACTCACCCGTATTTAAAACCTTTCTTCATGTCATTGAAGTTTGAAGCTATCTGGCCTGTGACCACTGCAGAGTCTGGTCTTTTTCCAGCCGTTTCTGTTGTAGATTTGCAGGTGTATTTGGGATCATTGTTCTTTTGCATGACCCAGTTTTGGCCGATTTTCGATGGCTTCAGATTTGCCAACAGAAGTCTTTGGTATACAGATGATTATGGGCGAGTTCGTGGTCGACTCAATACCCAACGGGTATGAAAGCAGTGAATAAGAGCAAAATAAGTGGAAACTTATTAAGTCGCCCGCCATTCTTTTATCATCAAGAAGGTCTTTAATCATATGGAAATGATTCCCTCAGTGGTTTATAAGTGAGTACGACCAGTCAAAGGAGCTGTCGGGAAAAGACGTTGGACCTTATATATATATATATATATATATATATATATATTTTTTTTTTTTTTCCTTTTAACTTCATATGCAAAACCCTGTCTTTTTTTTTTTTCCCCAGAATATAGAGCGATGTTTTCATCTTCTTTTGATACGAGCGAGTCTATAGGCCTTTCATGAGCAGCCGCTCAGCCTCAGCTCCACAGGGATCCTCCTTGTTGTGCGCAAGCTAAAATGTTTGCCATGTTTAATGATGCACAAAATGCTCCTGAGTAAAAGTTATTTATCTTTATCACCCGCTCTCTTGAAGGGCTGTCAGTTAAACGGAGTGGAATTGCTTTAGCTGACTGTAAACGGACGTGACTTCGCCTCCACGCCACCAGACGGGGAGTTTGTTTACGCTAAAATCGCACGTGATTGCATTCCGTGCGTCTGAATTCGGTTTCTTTCGCTTTGAACAAGTATCTCAAAGCGACATTGGAACATTATCTCAAAGCCATTTATTCCCCCCTCGGTCCTTTGTTAGCACCGGTAGCAATGCGGACATGAAATGATTATCCGCTTTACATCTGGTGTACCGATTGCATACCGGATGGAAAGGAAAATAGTTAAGATCAGAGATATGAATTGTGGTTTTGAAAGCTTGTCAATAACCCTGTTTTGGCTCATTTCTCGACACCAGGCTTAACTAAGTCTTCCCTCATTTTGGGCGAATGAGAGCAGTGGAGAGATGACTGATTATCTAATCAGACGAGGGTGAGCTGCAGCACCATGCCGGCCCATTAATCATGCTATTGCCTGGCCTTTCAGTCGAATCAGCTCCAGTTTCCCAAATCCCCTGAAATTACCCAGACGCAACCTAATGCCATCGTCCACGCACACTCACGAGGCAAAGGAAACCAATCAGAAGCCTGCGGAAAAAATCCAAACTAAACGTCCTGGCACTTTCCCTTTCCATCTTTTTTGCTTTGTTACTGCGAAAGACTCGACGCATCATTACCCGCCAGCATTCTTTTTTACACACACATATATATATATCTATATATATATATATATATATATATATATATATATATATATATATATATATATATATATATATATATATTTTGTATTCTAGTATTCAGGGTCAATTATTGTTGGGGAAGTTGTACTTAATTTAGTGCTTAGCGTCTTTATTTATTTATTCGTTTTTCTGGCATGAGCGTCCGTGTTGAGGAAAATCTATGTCGGCGAAGAAACGCGTGGGATGTGGGTTGAAAGAAGGCGTTGGGGTATATAATGCAAACGCAATCGTCTCACTCCTACTCCTCCAACTCTTTGGAGACCAACACAATAGCCAGTGTGGAAGTATTTACCCCCCCCCCCCGACAATGATTATACTTATGCGTGCTTGTGGGTTAAGATGCAGATCGGATGAAATAAACTGGCACGTATAGAGCTTAGAGCAAAGGATGATGGTTAGCGTGCATCTCTCGGGAGGGGGGGCTTAAAATGGAGACGCATTTATGTTGGCTGGAGCGGCTGAGCTCGTTGTGCCTGTGGACATGTTGGACCTCCATCAGAGAGAGAAAGAGAGAGAGAGAGAGAGATACCACTGCACCCATGTTGTGCACTTGCAAAACGATCAATACACAGCTCATCATGAGAGATCAAAACCGTCACCGGACGTTGAAATAGTAGGATTTTAAAATATTCACAGGACTACAGTGTGATAAGTGTGGGAACAAAGCCTTTATATCATGTGGATTTGAAAGGAATTATAATGTCCTCTTTCAATATTAAACATAACACAATGCTGGATGACGGAGCATTTTAACCTGGGAGGCAGAAGCGTTTGAAAACACAGAAGGTCCCCGACTTATCCTTTTTTTTTATTATTTTGCGATGAGCAAAATATTTAAAACAATTTTTTTACGCAGCATTGTAGGCGCCACACTTCACTCACTCCATGGCTCCGCCTCCAACATAAATACTGTATAATTTATACATTACAGTACTATTTGTTTTTGTTTCGTTTTTTTTGCTAATTATGTTCTGTAATGTGTTAAATTATTAATAAATGCGGGTACTGATCCCCATTCGCTTAAGACTAGACTAGGTAGAATTCTTTTTTCACATTATAACAGACTCATCAGAGCCCTTCACATCAGGAAACTCCCTGTATCTGTACAAGGTTATTTTCAAGGTTCTCCGTATGTGTTTGTGTCCAGTTACCACAACATTTACCCAATGACTACATTTATTAAAAATAAATACCATTATTCATTTTAGTTAAGAATAATGTAATATCTAACATTACATATGTAAATGTAATCAAGTCAGGAGCTTTTTATTGTCATTTCCACTATATAAAGCTGAAATGAGACAATGATTCTCCAGAACCTCGGCGCTACATATAGCAATATATAACACATCGCAACAAAACACAGACCTGAGAAGTCTTTCGAAAAAAGTGCACAGGCGTGTCCTTGGAATCCCGGCCAAATTCGCCCATTGGCCTCTGACCATCACGGCCTCCTAACCGTCCCCATATCTACTGATTGGCTTTTCTGTCTCCTCTCCACCAGTAAGCTGGTGTGTGGTGGGAGTTCTGGCGCACTTTGGCTGCCGTCGCATCATCCAGGTGGACACTCTACACTGGTGGTGGATGAGGCTCATAATGTAAAAGTGTGTCCATAAAAGTGCTATATAAATGTAATGAATTATTATTATGACAAAGTACACAAACACAGAATAACAACCGGTAACTATATGTAGTGCAATATTCAATTGAAGACATTTTAAAAACATTTAACAAACATTTACAATTTGACCGATGTGCAAACGGAGCGAGCAGAGCCGCAGTAATAATAGTAGGATGGGCAAAACGAGCATGTAAACAGTAACACTGTCTGTGTGACCAATATATACAATAAGACATGTGGATGGTGTGTGAACATACTATTACTACTAGTAATATGGCTCAGACGAAAGTAGCTCGGACATCTTCAGGCCAAATATAATTACAGTGAACATAAGTTTTCCACAGTCATTGTTTGAAGCTCTGGATCTTGATGGATGTTTCTTTTTTCCGGGGCTTGTTCTCATTTGGATTGTATTATGGATTTGTCATGGCCAGATTTCAACCTCAACAATGGTGCAATTTGTGATCTGTCGTGGGCCTTCAAACGCATTTCATTTGGACTGAAGGCTGAACTAGCGAGCCCTCTTTTCTTCTACTAGATCCAGTTCCGACGTATCAACCAAACGATTGTGTTTGAGCTGAGCTGACTGTGGTTCACACGCAAACCACTGCACTTCCTGTCCGATCAGAATTCAAAAGCGGTGATAGGTTGAAACTAAACATGAGACATTTTCTGAAGAAAATGTGAGTGATGCTTGCCAGTGCAAACCTCAACTCCGGGCGCGAACCCTTAGAACCTGGTCTGTTTAATATTTAGCGTTAACTTCGAAATGCTATCGCATTCGGAGAGATGTGTTTAGACACCAAAAACACCGCTTTTGGGGCGTTTTTTCGGGAGGGGGCATCAAATTATCCAGGATCTGACTCCCGTCGATGTGCCGAGCGTTTAGACATGTCACATGACCCTGTGTCCGAGTTTTGTCGTTTCGCAGATTTTCGCCTTGCGGCAGTCATATGTACACAACCTACTCCATCTCACCTACGAGTGGATATGTCAGCGGAGCGTCAAATTTGCCCATTCATTTTCTATATGGGGACGGAATGTCGTGGATTTCCCGAAATTCCATATGTGGGGTTCGGAAGATACACATTCGTGACCCCCCCTACGAGTAGATATGCCATATGTGCATGTCAGACGCTCACAGGCCGAGCTGTGAGGCACAAAAGTCCGGCCCCATTCATTTTCTATGGGAAAAAATTCCCGGGTTCGGAATTGCACGGGGCAATTCCTTATAAAAGTAATAGCACACTTCATACCATCGGGTCGCACGATATGAGGTGTGATTCGTGACGATCGGACAAAAACTGCGGGTCGAGTTACGTGCCAAAAAATTTGCCCAAAGAAAGAGAGATATTATAATAGTGATACTTTTGCGAGCGCCACTAATTATTTACAGCGGTTGGCCCAGGTTCGGCACACTTCCGATTTGTCGCTCGCTGCTCGCTGGCAGACAGCGAGGCAGCTTCATCCCTGTGTGAAGACTCGAAGTTTATTAGTCTCTCTACATTCGGCAGGCTGCTAAGCCCTCTGAGCCATATGCCTTATTTTGCCATTCCCTTTCATGTTAGTGGAATAAACTTATCAGTTTAATGCAGTCTTCCAGATATCACACTGATTCCCATTCCCTCTGGCCCAAGAGGAAAGTTCGGCGGAAGATGAAAGCAGAGCGAGCGGAGAAGAATATGCACTTTTATGCATGCGCTCGGGTTTTTTTCGGTGACGTGTCAGGGTTCAGCAAGAGGTCGAGGGAAGATTACAGCAACGGCATGTCTGCTTTGAAGGAAAGGCTCGGGCTGCAATCTGCATTGCCCTGCGCTGGCTGTGGGAAGGATCAGACCTGCTATGCATGAATATCGATTGTGTACGTCTTACTGTATCTAGCAAACATTTCAGGAAGCATCGACGCTACTGCGAAGGTCCAGGGGCCTGCGCAGTGTTTTCGCTTTTTGCTTACTGTGCATTAGTGCAGGGATTATGTAAGGGAGTAAAACACGTGTGAAAAAGATCTTTTTATACATATTCTTCTCCCCTGGACTGTCATTGCTGGGATGATAAAAGCAGCCAGGAATAAGTATATTGCGTAAGGAAAATTGAGCTATGAGGCTAATGTGGTAGAGGGGGATTAAAAATAACAGCTGATCTGACCCAAAATCTGGAAAACGGTACAGTCCGCTTAATTAAAGCTCCTTGGATCTTTCCATTCATGCTCTCAAAAAAGGCAGATACTGGGCTTCGGCCCTGTAGGATTTTCTAAACTCGGATGCGTTTTGTTGGCAATTAAAAAAAATGAAATGCCCACTTTGTTTTGGGAGTCGCTGAAAGCGTCCAAACCCTTCAAATGAAAGCCTTTAATCGAGACTAAAAATGAATAAAGTTTTTGAGTTTAATTACGTTCTGACTGCTCCAAGAAAACCCTGCCATATTTTGCTGATGAACACACTGAAAAACACACACACACACACACACATACATGCGTCGACATTCCCATGTCAGTCGTGCCAGATGTCATTTTTGTAGCGACTGTCTGTTAGTAATTTTCAACCCGTGCTTTACTGCAGTAATTAAGGCAGCTGGTTATGAAACAGGGGGAAAAAAAGAATAATATTTGATGAATGATTCAAAGAGTCCAAAAACCAGGTGACCGGAGATCCTTCATTAACACAGATCTATTTATTTAACTATAATATTATTTAACATGTAAAATACTACAAGCTCCCTGAATACCGGTGTGAGAATTTCTTGCCCAGAGACTGACAATGATGTACAAAATAACCCCTGTCGTTTATTCATTTTCCCTAATTATAGAGTGCTGTAAATCTCACACTGATATGAATGCGTGTGCCATCTGATGTTATTGTGTCTGAAGAAACAGCAATAACACGTAATTTGATGTAAGTGATAATATATAAGGATATCGATTAAATATTATTTAATGAGTTAATTAGTTGTGCTTGTTTAGAAAAGCTTAATAATAATATACATTTTTATTATTAATATTATTTGTATTATGATTCATAATTATTATTATTAACTAAAATTAACTATCAATACGGATAAAATAAATGATGATAATAATAATTATGATGATTATGATTATTATTTATTTTATCCATATCGATAGTTACTTTTAATAATAATAATAACAATAATAATAATTATTATTATTATTTTTATTATTATTATTATTATTATTATCAATCATTTTCCTGATTCGGTCATTTTCATGATTTGGTCCTTTTTTGTTATTAAGTGCAGTACTATTTTTTCATGGAGTGTTTTTAGTATTCATTTAAATTTCAAAACTTAAGATACACTATCAATATGGATAAAATAAATATGAATAATAATAATTTAATAATAACAATGAATACTAAAAACACTCCCTGAAAATGAGTGCTGCTCTTTATTACAGAAAAGGGCCGAATCATGAAAATGTGCTAAATGAAAAAAGAATAAATATATGTATTAATATTGAGGATTAATAAGACATGCATTGAATCTTACACAGGAAGTAACACAACAAATAAATACAAACAGGTAGCCAAATGGAAAAATAATACACTTCAGATAAAAATGTGGCTTCAGTGATTGTCCACTAGAGGCCACTCTTGTACTGTATAATGCAACCCGGAAAAACTATCAGTATGGATTATCTGTGCTGATTAATCTCAGAATAAATATCTCCATATTTAGTAAGTAACTACAAACAAATTGGTTTTGCTTGAACACTTGTTCTATCTCTCTCTCTCTCACACACACACACACACACACACACAGCTCCCTCTAGTGACCTGCATATGTGCTTGCAATTGCAAGTGCCGCTTACATTTGCTTGAGAAAATGTAGTTAATGTTATTATTCTTATTCATCTGGAATACAGACTGCATAACACGGGAAATTTTTTTGCAGTTTCTTTTTTATTAACTTATTTAGAAAAAAACGTTAGGCCTCGATTTTCATATCCGTTCATTGTGGGGAAATTCTTATTGTGCAGTCCATGCGCAATAATTGAATGTAGCTTCTATGTGTTCAGGCTGCTTTAATATACAGGCTGCTGTGCCGCTCCTGGCTGTGTGTGAAGCTCGCAGTATTTCTGTTTAATATTGCTATGTGGTTCTCAGGGGAGAGGGGAAGCCAGACACTTCAGGGCTTGTAAATTCAGCTGAAAACGAGGCCTCGCCGGGCTCACAATGCTCGACGCTCCCACTTCTCACGAGCTACCTTTAGAAAGCGCCGTGCAGTTGTTATTCACAGGAATGCAATATTTGCTGGTCCAAGAATTATTCCAAGGCGATCATAAATGTCCAAGGTTTCAGGAAAGGAAAAGGACATTTTCCCGTTTTATCAGTTAATAGAACATCCTTTGTTATCAAGTAGCAGTTGTCCGGTTGCAATGATTTGGGAGTTAAGGGTGTCTAATATTATAATTCATGTCAGACTAAGACCTTCAAACTTTGCGACGCTGCTATAGAGCTGAGGCTGGAGGATCAGAGAAAAGAAAAACAGCACATTCGGGTCAATCAAAATGTTTTTCTATGCAAGTTGTTAGAAATGTGGGGAAGGATCCCAGAATCGACCCTTGATGGATGCCTGCTAGCCATGTGTGTGTATGTTGTGTGTGTGTGTGTGTGTGTGTGTGTGTGTGCACGCTAGAATCGATAGAATGATTCATCTCAAGAGCTTTAATGGCAACCCACTGTGGGTGCCACAACTCCACGGACCTTTTATTTGCCAGTAATGCCATTTGATATGATCCTTCGATTCTCTGTGCACCCCCCCCCCCCCCCCCCCCCCCCCCAGAGGGCTACAGCATTACAAGCCACCTCAAAGCAGACAACAAACAAGACCATTTATGATTCTTTTCCTCCCTACTGCTTGCTAATGCACTACATAGAAAAAATAAAACACTAGGGGGAAAAAACAACAAAAAAACAAAAAAATCCATGGGACAATCGATACTGTCGCGAGCACATGGACCCATAATGCAATGTCTAATGCATAATTGCAAAGCTAATGCATATCACCACTGCAACGAGGTAATAACTCGTCTCATTTCTTTACCTCACTTTTTTCAATTGCACACTGTGCTGCTGAAATGAAGTGGATTTAATCCAGTCTGTGGGCTCCAGCATGCCAAAAAGTGGCATATATATATATATATATATATATATATATATAATATATATATATATATATATATATATATATATATATATATATACACACGCCGGATTGCCTACTGATTTGTGCGTCAAAATAAATCTGAGCCTCAGTCTGAAAGCAACTATCGATTTCCTGTTACGTCCGTGCAAACATTAGCAGCGTGATTAGCGGGGTTTGCTTGCAAGCCGAGGAAGGAAAGTTGGACAGGGGCAACTCGACGTGTATGAGGTCATTTTAGGGATTTCTAACGCATCCTGTCCAATCATCCCGTCATACAGATTTATTTAAGCATGTGAGATCAGAAACGTTCTGACAAACGCTAACCACAAACCTGGACAGGTTTTGTTAGATATCATGGTAGTGTCTGTGTCTGTGTGTGTGTGTGTGTGTGTGTGTGTGTGTGTGTGTGTGTGTGTGTGTGTGTGTGTCAAGTCACCTTTATTTATATAGCGCTTTTAAAAATACAGGTTGTGTCAAAGAAGCTGTACAGTAATAAATAGGACACACAGAAAGAGTTTTGTTAAGTGTGTGTGTGTGTGTGTGTGTGGTAATAATAAAGATTCTAAAGCTGTTTCATGCATTCTGAGTTATTTACACTTTGAGACTTCTCAGGCTAAAAATGGACAAAGAAGCTGGACGACCTATGTCAGTATTTTCTGTGCCAAAAAGACTCGGTTCTCTGGGTTCGTATATGTTTCTGAAAGTTTTTTGTTTGTTTGTTTGTTTGTTTGGTTGTTTGTTTGTTTGTTTGTTTGTTTTTTAGTATGAAGCTTCACGACATCATGAAGAGTTGAATTCCTGGTATGGACACTTCTCCCACACAAAGCAACTCTGCCCCCAAGAGCCGTTTTCCGAGAGAAGAGTAAAGCGGTGTATTTCTTTTTATAAATCTGATCTTTAGATAGAAGCAGTAACACTCTAAAGTTAATTAAGATTAACATGAGGAAAAACTGTGTTTAATGTTTAAAACGTGATTAATGACGGTATAAACCAACCAGCGAGCCACAGCCGGTTAATTAACAAGAAATAAACAATACAACAAGCATGCAAATTAATCAACAGATGAATTAAACAAGAACTAATAAAACAGCAGACAAAGAAACACGATGAATGTATAAGGCATGAGGGAATTTGCATGATCGTGGCTTATTAAGATCAGGGCTGTACACGCGTTAAAACAGTGAACGGTACGAATAAGGGCAGAAGACGGAGGTGCAGGTGGAGGGAATGTGGGTGCAATGTGTTCATATTGATTTTGTATTAAATTTATCAAGTATCAAATTTGAAATGATAAATTTTGCATGGAGTGCTGGGATATTATGGAGAAGCATCGGTTTTTGTCTTCATGTATTTGGTTTCAAATCTGGGCGCCACATGAAAACCAGCCTGAAATAAATCACCTCGGCTTTCTGTAAGACGCCTCTCGCTCTGCTGTTCCTCTCTCATTCACATCATGTTCAGTCCTTCCTGAACCCAAAAAAAAAACCTTTAGGTCTGAGCTTTAAACATAACACCCGGTAAACGGCATGGTTTAAAAAAAACAAAACAAAAGAAACACTTTTATTGCTTTTACGGCCTCGTCATTTTATTCCTGCCTAGAGGAAGTGCACAGTGCAGCAAGCCCACATACACGTCCAACAAGATTCTTTATTGCAGGATTTAACAGTAAATGTAAGAGTCAACTTTACTTTATCCACAAATAACATGCTATAGTATATTTATCCCATAACACGAGAGAACACTCAGAGAAATTGTTATTGTTATTTGAATTAAAATATTATATATAATATATATATATATATATATATATATATATATATATCATTCAAAATGTAATAAGTAGTGTAACTTACTTCAATTACTTAAATGATTAAAGTAAAGTAACTGATTATATTTGATTATTTTCATTTGTCCACTAGGTGGCACATAATGAAATTAATAGTCTAAGAAAAAAATAATTTCAAACACTCAAAAAATTGAGCTGCATCAGAGTCAAACTGTGGCATAAGTAACTGCAATTTAATTACATGTTTTTTGTCTCTGCGACAAATTGCTGTTGCTTTTATTTTGTAATTAAATTATGCAACACTGTTACAGGTAACTATTTACTCCCCAACACTATATATACATTCATTCATTCATCTTCTACCGCTTTATCCGATCTTCCCTCGGGTCACGGGGAGTCTGTGCCTATCTCAGGTGTCTATGGGCATTAAGGCAGGGTACACCCTGGATGGAATGCCAACCCATCGCAGGGCACACACACACACACACACACACACACACACATTCACACACACTCACATTCATAAACTAGGGACAATTTTCCAAGGTGTCAAATCAAACAACCTACCGTGCATGTTTTTTGGACCGAGAGGAAACCGGAGAACCCGGAGGAGAAAAAAACCCTGAGGCAAACTCCACACACACATGGCCGATATGGGAATCGAACCCGGACCCTGGCGGGTTGTGGGGGTGACGTGTGGGCGAACGTGCTAACCACTAAGTAATTCTCCACTTTATTCCTGTCCTGTCTGGTGTTTTCTTTAGTCTTCCTGATGCAGTTTATTCACTAACGTTCTCTAACAAGCCTCTGAGGCCCTCACAGAACAGACTCTAATTACTAATTAGGTGACTTGTGAAGGCAGTTGGCTGCACTGGATTTTATTTTGGGGTATCAGAGTAAAGGGGGGGTGAATACATATGCACACTTTTCAGATTTGTATTTATTAAAAACCTTTAATGTCATGTATCATTTTCCTTCCAATTCACAATTATGCAATACTTTGTAATGGTCTATCACATAAAATCCCAATAATATACATTAAGGTGTGGAAATATTTAAGGGGTATGTATACTTTTGCAATGCACTGTATAAGGCTGTATAACTACTGATTAGAAGTTTGGTGGTTTGAGCCTTGCTATTGCCAAGCTGTGACTCTTGGGCCCTTGAGGAATGCCCTTAAATCTCAGTGCTTCAGGGGCCCTGTATCATGACTGACCCTGTGTTCTGCCCACAGCTTCCAAACAAGCAAATAAAAACAAGCTGGGATATGCGAAGAAGAACACAATTTCACCGTTCTCTGTAATGTATATGTGACAAATAAAGGCTGCTCTGTTCTTCTTCTGTATGTATGTATATTTATATTTTAAGCAACTTTATAACTAACACACAACAGTCATTTGTTTACGTGAATGTGTTAATCAGTCAACAACAGACGCTCGTGGAGGAGCAGAAGAACTTTCAAAATGCCTCGTGCATTATTCATAACGTATGTATGGCAGCATTTCCTTACTGTAGCTTTTCTTGTTCTAAATGGAAAGCATGATATTTGTCTCCTCCCCTTTTTTTGCTGATCCGAGAAAAATTGTCCGATCCGTGATTCCAAGCCCATAATGTGCTCGGTGAGGTTTTTTGCACACGCTGATAATTAAGAATGGGGGAAAAATATGTATTTAAACATTTCAAACATTCGGAACGTTAATCGCACACTGGTTTCCTTTATGTTTTAGTTTGAAGTGATCTAAAACGTTCCTTCACTTTGTCAATCTGCATCCTCTGGGTGATGCAGGAGTAATAAGGTCAGTGGGAAACGCAGGGCTCCGTGTTTAGTTAAACGGAAAATTCGAGTCATTGAGGCACATTAATTTGCCTCACTGAATTTTTGTAATAGATTAATTATATATATATATATATATATATATATATATATATATATATATATATATATATATATATATATATATATATACACACACACACACACACACACACACACACACACACATATATACACTCAGTCATGCAAATCTTTTAACCCCTCAGTTCCTGTTGAGTTCACAGCGAGAGCGTTGTCTCTAGCACTGCCTTTGTTTCGTTAATAATAGTCATTACTGAACAGTATCACATACACTTTACTGTACACACTTTATCGCACTGCATCTTGTGTATTACATTCTTACAGCGCTGCATTATTATTTAAGTGCGGAAACACTGAACCTTAAGTACGCCATTGTAACGCATTTACTGATCCGTGCTGAAAGACGAAAGACAAACAAACAACAGGTCACCGAGCACGGCAGTATTCTTAGTCTTTATTTACTTTCAATTTCAAGCCCCCCCACTCACGGTTCGGCTCGCTTTCTTCTGGCGTACGTCCGACTCTCCGCACTTCGCCACGCTGCCCTCGCGTTCTCTCGGGTTTCCTCGCAGGCTTTCATGAAGTTTCTTCCCTTAGACAAGAAGGCACAATTATGAAATGCTATTATTAGATAATATTATTGCATATTCGCATTTTAAAATTAACATTTTTGATTATCCAGATTTACATTATTTCTTATGGGGAAATGTGTTTCAGCACAGCACACAAGATTTTAGGCTAATATATATATATATATATATATATATATATATATATATATATATATATATATAGATATATATATATATATATATTATATATTATATATTTTGAAGCAAAATTAACCTGTGAAGAAAGGACAATCATTTGGAAGGCAGGCATGGAGTCGAGCTCTGCACAAGACAGTAGAGCTCACTAAATATATATATATACTATATAATTATATATATATATATATATAGGCATATATATATAGCATAGATATATAGCCTCTTTATATATCCCCCTATAGGCAGAGACCCCCTATATATAGTTTCCCCCCACACAAAAATTTCGCCCCCCACCCCAATTTCGCCCACATGTAACCCCCCCCAGTTGCGAATATATCCCACTTTTCAGAGCGCCTCCTAGTGGACAAATGAAAGTACACTACTTACTACTTTTTGAATAGGGTCATTTATAATCTGTAACCTATTACATTCCCAAAGTAACCTCCTTCCCAACACTGATCTTGATTAGATTCCTCTTCGTTTTATATCTTTTTAATTCTTATTCACTCTTGTTTTAAACTCAGTTGAGTTACAATATTTAAGCAGGCGCTGCTACATGTCAGTGGTGAACATAAAGGCTTTTGATGAACAAACAAACAATCGTAAATAAAACTGTAATATACCATTGATGGTAAAAAAAAAAAAAAAAAATCTACCAGCCAAAGGGGACCGTTTACACGAGTAAGACAAAGTTAAGCCTTCGTTCTCGCCTAAAAAGCTTCCAAAAACACAGGTGCTGGACGCCATAATCTCAGGGACAGGCTAATTGAGCTGGAGAGATTTGAAATGTCAGATAATTACGAGCGACTAGGGAAGAGAATCTAGTTCAGCGAAAAGCCCACCTGCAGGGCAAAACAGCCTGTTGTATTTCATCCTGCACATGTAGCCTCGCTGCACTCATCTTAATATGGAAATTTGAAGCAAATTACCTGTGAAGAAAGGACAATCATTTGGAAGGCATGGAGTCGAGCTCTGCACGCTACACAAGACACTAGAGCTCACTGATGTGTGGGCGCATTACGCCTTTACGCCTCGGTGGATGACAGGGTGAACCGATTGCGCATTTGAGTTGTGATTCGATTAGAAATACAGTGATTGGAAAATGGTCAAATCCAGGTGACTGACTTTGACATTTCTTCGGGCTTTATTATAAATTTTAGATCATCGGGGACGCCGGTTCGATCCCCCCAATTCACAAACACGACACAACCCGCTCATCCGCATATAGCCGTATCATCCTGTTTGTCAGTCCAGCTAAATGATTTAATAGGATGAGATTTGCTCTTTCACCCCGAAGCCTAATAGGTTTTATTTACCGCAGTCCCTGTGATGGACGTTTTACCGGAACACAGCCAGATGAGGACTGTTATACACACTCGTGTCTACCTGCCTCTTTCCTTCATGGCCCATTTCCCTTCTCATAGGGCACGTTGTTGTGCCCCCCACAGGATATTGAAAGTACTTGGCAGTGGCTGAGAAAATTACTGCATGCTCAGTTTTTTTTTTTTTTTTTTTTTTTTTACGAGTGACCTTAATCTGGTTTAAATCCATCACAACGGGAGCTCGCATGTTGAGATGTTGTTTTTTTTCTCCCCCCATTGTTGCCAAATAGTGCCTCTGCCACTCCATTTGCACAGTGTTTAAAGCATTAAGATTTCCGCAACACATTTGACATATGGGGGTCATGCACCAGAGCTGTCTATAATTCTAATTACGAACTCGTACTTGCAGAGAATGCTGGGTAATGGGCTTTGTATCCTTTTTTTTTAATTCAAGAATGAAGTTGCTGCTGGTGAGGCAAAGGGAACGTGTATAAGTGAGGGGGAAAGTTAGTTTTGCTTACCTGGCATCTAGTGAGAGTGGGAAATAAAATGCTCTTAAAGAAATGTCCCAACCATCCGAAGGTACAATTGCATTTGCCTCAGCTTGATCTAGAAGGCAGCCTGTGCTGCATATTTACACCAGACATTTCTCTGCTTCCAAATCACATTTCTGTGTAGTGTGCTGCAATTTATCCACATCCCAGAACACCTTTCAGAGGTCAAGTGGAGCAACGTTGTACTTTTCATGGTCAGTAACGTCTAACAGCATATATATATATTATATATATATATATATATATAGATATATATATATATATATATATATATATATATACAATAATACAAAAAATACAATAACCTCTTCCATTTCTCATCTTCTAGGGGACTTGATTTTGATTTATTATTATTATTATTATTATTATTATTATTATTATTATTATTATTATTATTATTATTATTATTATCATCATACAGTGTTTCTCAAAAAATGGCTGATTATGTTCAACCTCAAATCCCCCCAATATCCCCCCCCCCCCCCACCCACCCCCCATTTTCATCGAGTCTTAAGAGCAGATTTGGATTTGTAAGACTTATTGTAACAATCAATGTGACTATTGTGTGAAATTCATTACAAGTCCACTAGAAATGAGGCTGTGGTCTAATCTGAGCTTCAGTGTTTCAACAGGGCACTCCGTTTAATCCTGTTTCGAAATGAGAGCCACTCGACTCTCCATTAAATCCGTTATTAATTTGTCCTGTGACAATAACTTCCCAGGATATTTTTCCAGCCCCCCTCATACTTCCAGTTCCAGTCATTTAGCCCAAACTACCCCATAAAACAGCACTTAATAATCTCCTGCTGTCAGCCAATTGAATCCAGGGTATTGAATCGCAGGCATCCATTCCAAATGAGCGTTTGTTTAGAACACCATCCGCTTTCTGATTGGATCGGGAAGGGTTGGCTTTGGACACGCTGACAGTTGGGACCGTGACAGAGCCCTGATTTGATCGCGCCGTGCCGCTCATTTGCTCTCTGTCGCATCCGTTCTGGAAATCAATTTCATTTGCGACCGATAAGGAAATCAACACTAAATTTCACATTAATGAGAATTTAAATGATGAATGCACACAATGTGCCTGGGTGAGGTAGTCAGCAAAAAAAAATAAATAAATAAATACGTTCCCTTTTCAGCCCCACTGCTCTAACGTGTGCTCCATCGTGGCAGAATTTTTAATCAGGACCATATTGCCTGCAGCAGATGCTCTGAACAATGATCAGACTGTCGGACGGGAGATTTTTGGAGCTCAGTGGACTGCAGTGGTGGTGCCGGAGCCGAATTATGCACAGATGTTCGTAGCTGGATGTCTGACATGAGGTCACGGTGAGGAACCGCGTTCCTCCATCAGGAGCGAACGGGAGCAGCTGGTATCTTTAGCAGAAGCCGACATCGTCTCGACTTCTCTGCAGCATCTCATCATCTCATCTTAGCAGCACCATCGCACTAGTGTGGGAGGAGGGCTTCGCTGAGTACTGGACACTGGCCAAAAGGAGGCTTAGAATCAATAGAGGGATGAGAGGGAAGAAGAATACAATGAGAACTGAGAGGGAACATAAAAATGGAGAGAATTTTACATCCACTGGCTGTTTTGTCCCCTTATAGATCATTTCTTATTGACTATAGCATTGACTTCGGGCTGTGTTGTGTTCACACAGTAGACATGGAACTCAGTGGCTAAAAACACACACACACACACACACACACACAACAAAAAATGTCATTAAGGAAGATCTGCTTGACAAAGACAAATAGTGAGTAACATGTCAGGATTTTAGAATAGTTCAGTGCAAGTACACATTTTAATCGCTGGTATTTATTTCTTCCCATTTATTTTTTTTTTTCATTTCAGGGTTAAAATGATACAAAATACAAATAGAAATATCCACCAATGCGCGTGATTCTCAGCAGAATGAAATCATGCAGAATGAAATAAGATATAGGCTAAAGGTTTTAAGTCTGGATAAACTCTTTATTTGAGATAAAGTGAGGAAGGCGAAAGGAGAAGGCATGACGTGGGAAATGAATGTACTTGGGGGGGGGAGGCTGATTGTGTGTGTGTGTGTTTGTGTGGGTGGTGGGGTGTCAAGTAGGAAAGGGAAAAAAATGGCGCGGCAGCAGTGTGTTTCCTGTGGCCGTAATTGCCGACAGTCAAGAGGAATCTAAATCTTGTCAGCGTGGGTGAGTGAAGGCCGGAGTGGTCGTGGTATTGAAGGGCAGAGACGGGAAGGGCCGTCTCTCTCTCTCACACACACACACACACACACACACACACAGCTTCAACACGCAATCCCCCAATCAACACGGCTGAGCAGGGGGAGACAGTGTGATACTGTGGCAGATAAACAGCTCAAGAAAAGGCTGTCTGTTCTCCTGTCAGTCCTGTGGAGTGAGCGGTGGCCTGCACAGCCTCCATGTCTACAGAATCTACTCTCGTTTTCAACTTATCTTTGATGAAAACATGAAACATGAGAGGTTCTGAGAGCTGTGCTTAGGACACCAGGAGTCTTAACTCATAGCTGATATATATATATATATATATATATATATATATATATATATATATATATATATATATATATATGTGTGTGTGTGTGTGTGTGTGTGTGTGTATGTGTGTGTGTACACACCTCACATTTTTGTATGGGGTTCATCAGAGCTTGACTGATTGCCCCTCCTCATCACGGAACTGTTGGATGTTAGAGACCTTGCGCTCCTCCACCTTATGTTTGAAGATTTCCCACAGATGCTCAATAGTGTTTAGGTGTGGAGACATGCTCGGCCAGTCCATCACCTTTACCCCCAGCTTCTTTAGCAAGGCAGAGGCTGCCTTGGAGGTGTGTTTGGGGTCGTTATCCTGTTGGAATACTGCCCTGTTGCCCAGTCTCTGAATGAAGAAAACGATGCTCTGCTTCAGTATGTCACAGTACATGTTGGCATGGTTCCCTTAAAGAACTGTATCTCCCCAGTGACTGCAGAATTCATGCAGCCCCACAGCATGACACTGCCCCCACCATGCTTGACTGTATGCTTGTGTTTGCACTCCTCACCTGGTTACCACCACACATGTTATTACTGTGTGTAACCTAAACCAGAAGAGAATTCTTAAAGGAGCCACGTACTCTATTTAACAATTAAAACAATCACTAAAAAACATTGGAATGAATGACAATTATATTAAAAGAACAATTTCCAGGTTGAAATAAATCTTAGATAATGAATCATTTTTTTTTAAAGTAAAGATTTTGAGTGAAAAGTGTTCCTTTCTGGTACATTGAGAAGAGGAAAATGTGTGATTAATCATGAGTTAACTCATGGCAATCGTGCGATTAATCACAATTAAATATTTTAACCTATTGACATCCCTAATTTTTATTTATCATGCTCTCAAACATAACTTATGAACAATGTACCAGGCATTTTTAAAGTTCTTCTGCTTCTCTGCCAGCTGCTGTTGTTGTTGTTCACGTTGGTGTGAACACATGAGTGCTCTGTGTAGTTATGAAATTACTTAACAAGAAATATCAGCAGCGGGGAAAAACGTGTCTTTCGTTCTGCGATCATTAACTATTATAGATTTGTTCAATAATAATCCGAAGGTCACGTGTGTGCTGAACCATGAGTCATGATGCGTACAGATCAGGGATCAATTGTGAGCCCTATTATTCATAAACAATGCGTTCAAAAAGTCCCTCCGCAGTGGCGCGTAAAGCAGGTCGTGGAGCATGTTTCTTTTTAACTGCCGAAAAATACATGGATTTATTCCTTGGAAATTTTCAAGTAGCTTTTCTGGAAACAGGAATATCACAATACTATACTGTGCATGATTTAATAAATACATTTGAGTGAAAATAATAACGAGTTTAATTGAACATGTAGTTCCTCATGACTTACTCTACGCAGACATTGCGGAGAAGACCTTTTGAAGCACACTGTATTTGTATTTTGATATAATATGGCAATTTAATACACTGAATGGGTTTTGTTTTCACAGATATACTTGTATGCAATAAAATGCAGATTCCTCTAAAAAGAAAAACAAATTGCTTTTTCACTTTAAGAGGCCTGCCTTATTTCTTCTCACTTATTTAGCATCGCCCTTTAATAAAGAAAAAGTCTCCGATTAATTTATGGAATAATCGTTCGAATTCTCAATTAGTGAAATAATCTATAGCAGCAGCCCTACTACAGACTCCAATAACATTTAACAGTTCAATTCGAAGGCATCTTTATTTATTCATTTATTTTTTATTTACGTTCGATTTATGCTCATAGTGTTTTAGCGTCATACTGCGTCATAATGTTAATAGTAATCTGTCACGAGTGCTCACAGTCCAAAACAGTTCTGATTAGAGTCAGTTTACATATGTATATATATATATGTATATATATATATATATATATATATATATATATATATATATATATATATATATATATATTAAACATTTATATTGTTTATAGTGCTTTCGTTTATATAACACTAAAATGCCTCAGTCAGGAAGCAGTTCCATTGAATTCCATGCTGCAGGAAAAGTGTTAAGGACAGAAAGCGTTTTCTTGGTAACATGATAAGCTGCAATTGTTTTTTTTTTTTTTGTTTGTTTGTTTTTTACATTAAACAAACTATACACCAGTTTAAAGCAATGTGTGGCCTGTCATTCTTTACTTTATAATAATTTAGATAACATGCTGCTGTATAATAGGAATAAAACACTGCAACACTGCCACTTTCTTCATCTCTTGTGTTTTCTTAGTTTACTTTAGTTGCAAACATGGTGTTAACCTATGTGTGTGTGTGTGTGTGTGTGTGTGTGTGTGTGTGTGAGAGAGAGAGATATTTAGAGCCTTTTTTTTCTTATTTAAAGTTGTTCTTTTTAGCACTATTGTGCTGGTATCCTCTGAGCTATCTGTCTTCTTGCTAGTAAATGAATTAGTGCTCTGTGTACTATTGAAGCATCCTCTCACTACAGGTTTGTTCATCGATTAGTGTTCTGACCCTCCAGCTTTCTTCAGCACCTCTATCGCCGGAGCTCAAACTCACAGCGGGACATGTTCAGCTGCAAACTCACAGGAAGAATGTTTATACACTTTCTCAGCCGTTTCTGTATTTAACCCTCTCGTGTGTTGCGCTGCAGGGAACTGGTTTACTGTGGGACCAGACTGGAGTTGTGCACAACACCTACACAATTTAGCATAGGCATTAAAATAAAGAATATATTCTTTTTTTCAGAGATATATTTTTTACGCCGTAAAGGAATCACGGTTAAATGTATCTGTGTCTAAGATGTTCGTGGTGATTCAACGTTTCCCTTCCCACGTTGACACTGCGGCGTCAGCTTGTAATTGTCAGCCTGACAATAAAAACTGATTTAATGGTTGTAATCGCCCAACAAGTGTTCCTCTAGAGAGATCTGAGTGATGGTGCATAGTTTCAACATCTGGGATGTCCGGGACAAGAGTATTTCCCTCTAATTCTTGCGTAGACGTGTTTTGCTATATTGGCAGAATACGAGTAAAAGCGCAGCACTTAAAATAACTCGGTTACTAAAGTCTCGTATCTGCAATTGGCTGAGTTTATAGACCACTTTGGATCAATAGAATGGCTGCGAAGTGCCGTTGCTTTTGATGAAAGCCATTTTTTTTTTTTGCCAACTGTGGGGGAAAAAGGCAAATAGCAGAATTGCAATATATAAGATTCAATCATGCTTGTGTACCAGAGGTGATGCTATATATATATATATATATATATATTATTCCAAACTTGCCAGTGATTTACTAACGGATAGAATTTATAGAGCTGCATGTACTCTTACAAGTTTTCACAGCAGAAGGATTTTAAAAGTAAGTTTTTTATATAAGCCTGAATAGACGCTCGAAAATGTGCATTCTGGTGTGCATTACACATTATATTAATATTACTTTATTTATTGTTGGTATTTCTACATACACTCTTTGCAGCATTTAAACAAACCTACGCAATTTGGACACGATGTAGCAGCAGCAAAAATCTTCAGGTTTGTTATATGATCGTAATTATCTTCAGGTTTGTTATATGATCGTAATTATCTTCAGGTTTGTTATATGATCGTAATTATTGTATGTGACGAAAATGTTTATTTTTTTTATAAAAAAAGGATGACATGGTGCTTTAAAAGCAACATGTGAGGTTATAGTCTGGCGATTAATAGCCATTATCGATTCATTTCAGTTTTAAATAAAAGAAAATCGATTCTACAATTTCACCTCGGTTTGGCACAGCCGAGCTTCCGTAGTTCTCCGTCCTCCCGTCCCGCATTACACCTGCGAAATGTGAAATACAACATTTACATTTACATTTTGCAGAATTTGGCAGACACGCCCTTATCCAGACATGTGAGTGCACTCAGACGAATCCAAAAAACTTGCTTCCAGGAGGGGTGCGGTTTCATCAGTCGTATGGAAATGGTTTCAGGTTTGAAACCAAAGTTTGTCTAAATTTTATCTTGACAGCTAAAGAAAGCAGAACGACTAATTTATTCCAGCACCTCAAACAGGACCACGTTGTTGAATGGGGAGTCGTGTGTGGCGTTGCGGGATAAACATGACATCCCCAAAACACTGGAATTTTAGAATTTTCGCAAAAAAAGAATCAATTTATGCCATCACACAGTTCTACTAAATGTGATCAGTCTTTTTTCAGTTTCTAAACTAAATATAATAACTAATCATAAGTGCAAAATCAAATTACAATCACGTCACCAGGTCCATTGCCTGTAAGTGTAAGTGTTAATACGTCATTGTAAATCACATTCATCCATCTTAAATGATTCCTGCCTTTCTGATGATTTCCAGGTAGATTTCCGGTCAAACTTCAGGATCTTTGGCACAAATGTGCTGCGATCAGCCTGTGTGATTTCCAGTTTGAATCATTTAGCAGTGCATTTACTTAGTGAAAAATATCAGATCTTATATCAAAGATAATGAGACATGTTTATAGAGTGAGCCCACAAAGAAAAAAATAATAATAATAAAAAGGACTTTCTCATGTTGAGTTAAGGAGGCGTTGTTATTGCCCGGACTTTATAGTCCTGAACTAAAGCAGGAGCCTGTTGGTTTTTATAGTGTGCACTAAAACTAGGCACATATATCAGGCTCAGCTGCTAGTGCAACGAGTCCCTGGAGTGCTCAGGAGCCACTCACTAATGAGATAATTCACAGCTAATGGCCTCTCCTTTATTTGAAGGTGACGATTTGACTGACGTCCTGAGACTAGCCACTCCACTCTATTCGCCTCTTTCTCTTTCCTCGGTGTATCCTGCTCGAGGCAGTGGCTGCCCTTGCCACATGTTGGAACTCTGGTTAAGTTAATCAGCACAGATAATTTGCTCACTGGGTTTAAGACAAGGCCTCGGGGCGCATACTTGACTTTGGTGGGATGGAACTCTGAAAAAAAAAAAAAGACTTCCGCTTGGTTCAGACGACGACAAGATCGATTTGGTTAGGCAGGGGTGTACAAACTTTGTGCAAAGAAGGCCAGATTTGGTGAAAGTGAAAGATGTCGACTATTCAGCCTGACCTTCTTTGAATCATTGGCACTGAATGAGAATGAACTATTTAATGAGTGTTTTTATTAATTGCATATGACATACGTTTCATTATTTCACACAACAAATACATCTAAACAAGTTTTTAACCAAATTACTTAAACTTTTATATTTTGAACACTATATAAAATGAACAAAAACGGCCAAAAACTTTCTAGGCTGATTTGAAACATTACATTCATTCATCCATCTTCTAAAAAAATCTTCTACCGCTTTATCTATTCTTTATCCGATCTTCCCTTGGGTCACGGGGAGTCTGTGTCTATCTCAGGCGTGTATGGGCATTAAGGCAGGATACACCCTGGATGGAATGCCAACCCATCACAGGACACACACACACACACACACACATTCTTACACATTCATACATTAGGGACAATTTTCCAAATGCTTACTGGAATCTTCTAAATCAAAAAACAGGACAATAACACTAATAGTTTATCTTATTCGAAATTATAAAACATTCGGGTCCATATCAAGCGTTGCATCACTGGTTCTTTCCTTTTCAATGGACCATCAAAAATCAATAAAAGGAAAATGTGCGTTTTGATTTTGAATCAGGTATCAAAAATGTAAAAAGGCAGTGTTTTTCATTATAAAGGGCACGGTGGTTTAGTGGTTAGCACGTTCGCCTCACACCTCCAGGGTCCGGAATTGATTCCCGTCTCGACCATGTGTGTGTGGAGTTTGCATGTTCTTCCCGTGCCTCAGGGGGTTTTTCTCCGGGTTCTCCGGTTTCCTCCCGGTCCAAAAACATGCACGGTAGGTTGATTGGCACCTTGGAAAATTGTTCCCTATTGTATGAATGTGTGTGTGTGAATGTGAGTGTGTGTGTGTCCTGCGATGGTTTGGCATTCCATCCAGGGTGTATCCTGCCTTAATGCCCATAGACGCCTGAGATAGACACAGACTCCCCGTGAGGAAGATTAGATATAAGGTAGAAGATGAATGAATGAATGTTTTTCGTTATTTCAATTTTGGACTTGGAATGGGAAATACTTCATTAATATGTAATTTGTCAAGACCTGGTTTGATTGTCAATTGAAAAACAAAAAAAGTCTATTCAAAAAGTTTCTTTTAGTCATTACAAAAAACATACATTCACAGGAGATAATGGAATTTGTTTACTTCAGAAGAAAGAACTGCAGTGCAGATTCCTGACTGATCCATCTTACGTCATTGTGATACACAACGTCTCCGTATTCAGCCTGGATGTCGTAGAAACTGTTGACACTGGCAGTGGCACAGGGCTTTGGAGAGAATATAATTAATATCCTTTATCACCGATTTCATAACATGATCATATTTCAGATGTTTTGCACAGAGAACTTGCTGGAGAATAAAACAGCGGAGTTTTATAGCTTTGCCTCCTTCCTTTCTGACCTTACTTCCAGGAGTAGGGCCCCATGTCTGCTGTCATCTTCTGGTGAAATATAAAATAGCTTTTTTTGTACGATTGTGTTTTATACTGTGGTCAACAGTGCTAACGGTAAGTTTTTGTTTTATTTACCCCTCCCCCCACACTCTTTAAGATCGTTGATGCATAGTGACAGTCTGTCATGAGAACTGATAAGTTCGGGAGGATAAAAAAAATATCAACAATCACCATCAGTAACTGGACAAAAGAAAAAGCTTTCAGGGAAAGTGTGAACCTTTAAACTGTCACTGCCTCGCATGTTTACTGAAGCATGACATGGCAGGAGGCTCCAGTGGAAATGCAAAGTGGACGCCTGTTAAATTATCAAGAAATCCACAAGAATTTTCTGCCACAAATCGTGAACTGCCGTGTCATTGGGCTTATTTCACTGTCCTTGTCTGCACTTTTACTCAGTTTCTTTTCCTTGCATTCCTTTTTTTCGACATTGCTTCTGGCCAAGTATTTAGCTCTATGGTGATTTTCTCTTCACAAAAGTATTTTATTTATTCAGTAAAGATTTCGCTTTGACATTCCTTTTGTCAAGGGCGTCTATGATCACTGTATGAGTCTGTCCAACTTTTTCTCCTACACTTCTACTAAAAGAGATTCCTCAAACCTTCTTTGGAATAATAATGGATCCCTCAGTTCTACAGGGAAACATGGGGGAAAAATAACAATGCTAGAGGGTGCTGATTTTTAGAATGGATATTCCTATGAATTATCATAAGATTAAAAAAAAAGCTTCTGCATTTCCATTCACAGTACAAATGTTTTGTATATTCATTTAGTTCTTAACATTTCAATGATATAATTTGGTATGACCATGTAATTGATGATCCATCCGACTGCCAGTGAATATAAAAATCTCGAGCAGCCTCAGGATATATGTAGGGGGGGGGATCATTTGTGCATCTTGTGCTGTTGTGGATTCGGTGTATATCCCAGGAACCCTTGGAGCGAGGTGGGAGCATACACACGGAACAATTCACCCAGTGTGTTAAGTGGAAACCATACACAGCAGACACATTCACACCAAAATCCCTATAGCATTTGGGAGGTCGGAGGAAACTGGAGAATCAAGATGGAACATGAATTTCAATTTCTGTTTTAAACACTCAAATATACAAATGTATGATCTCACTTCCTGTTTTCAGGAGATTCACTGTTCAACAATGAACACACACACACACACACACACAATACACACACACACACATACACACACACACACACACACACACACACACACACACATATATATATATATATATATATCATTTCATGTAATTTTAGTTGCCATTGTTGCTTTTTTGAAGTAGAAACACAATAGTTTATTTGTTTTTATTGTCAGTGTTGTGGAGTAACGTCATTACGTAATTTAATTGCGAAATAAATGTAACAGTAATTTGCTACAGTTACTTTTACAGTTACTACATCTGAACAATTTCATGTAAAATCAGATCAAAATAATGGGGAGCGATGCGATGCCGGTGGGGGCACGTGGGACCCCGGTGAATATAATTTTGCCATACTAGAATAAAGCATAATTGCACATCCAATACAGTGGGTAGGAAGCATATGTATAGTGTGTATGTGTGTGTGTTTGTGTGTGTTTTGGTTGTTGATTTTGCGGGAGTCCCTCATGAGTATCATGAATACACTCATGGGTATTTTACCATCTGTACACCGTACACACCCTCATTTGCGTTGGGACCCCGGGGTCATCCAGATTCCAGAAGCGCCCCCTGCTGATCACAATCACTTACCCAAAGATTAAGAGGGAAAAACCATAGAGGGGGGAGGGAAGAGAGAAAACAACAAGAATGAGACAGAGACAGAGTTCAGATGACATACAGAAGGGGAAGTAAATACACCAGACGGATTTGCAGACAGACAGAAAGAAATTGAGATATACAGAGACAGAAAAAAAGACAGTGTGAGCTAGAAACAATAGTTAGAGATAGCGATGGCCAGAGAAAGACAGTTTCAGAAACCCATTTCGCCTCTCTCTCTCTCTCTCTCTCTCTCTCTCTCTCTCTCTCTCTCTCTCCTCCTCTCCTCTCTCGCTCTCTCTCGGGAATCTCTCTCTCTCTCTCTCTCTCTCTCTCCTCTGCAGCTGAAGGCCTTCGCATCCTTTATATTCCATCCTCATTATTTTTTTCAGCCTGGCAAAGATTGTCACTTTGGCTTTGGTTGGTCAAAAATAAAATGCCTGATGTTTCCCATCCTCTCGCTAGCGCTTTTTTCCATCGGCACACCACAAAGTTTTCTTTCAGACATCTTCATTACCCACACCAAGTGCATGCGTGTGTGTGTGTGTGTGTGGGTGTGGGTGTGTGTGTGTGTGTGAGAAAAGAAGGGAGGGAGGGAGTGCAGGATACATCACTGACAGTCACTGAACTTCATGAATATTTTCAGATAGTGCGGATGTATAAAAATAAAGCATTTAAATATTTGCTACGTTCTTCCACAGATGAGTTCTCACTTTTAGAAAAGATACGTGTGTGTGTGTGTGTGTGTGTGTGTGTGTGTGTGTGTGCATGAGGACCTAATGAGCCGGAATGTTCATCAAACTTTTTATTTCCATCGTGCACTTTGAAAGCTTGGTAAATTAGTTGGAAGCAAGTTTGCCTGTTGCTAAAGATCCCATGCACACCTTTCCCACATACTTCAGTGAAATTTTAATTAGCGCCGGCTTGCGGTTTGGGTCACTAGTGTACTCGATATTTAATTAAACAGCTCTTGCTTTGCACTGTCCTCCTCCTCCCCCAGCTCACTCTTCTCCCGCAACACCTTTTCTGCTACCATGCGTCTTCATTAATCAGATCAAGGCTTTTAATGAGAGATTCTGTAAACGTCAGTCGGACACGGTTTATTTACTCCAGAGACACGCGGCACACGCATCAGATCAGCGTCCAATATGCTCCTCGCAGGATGCTGACACAAAACACTACACTGTCAGATGTGGAAAAAAAACAAACATTTATGCTTCATATATGTGTATATGTTTCAGACATTTTATATTCAAGAGAAAGTTGTGAGGCCAAGAATGACAAAATCACAAAAAAATCCCCCACCTCTCTGTATTGGAGATTTTAATACTGAAGAACTCCGAATTGTGAAAGCACACTGTAGTAAACATGTTAAAGAACCACAAATATTCATTCATTCATCTTCTAACGCCTTATCCGATCTTCCCTATCTCAGGCGTCTATGGGCATTAAAGCAGGATACACCCTGGATGGAATGCCAAACGATCGCAGGACACACACACACACATTCACACACACATTCATACACTAGGGACAATTTTTTCAAGGTGACAATCAACCTACCGTGCATGTTTTTGGACCAGGGAAGGAAACCGGAGAACCCAGAGAAAAACCCCCTGAGGCATGGGGAGAACATGCAAACTCGACACACACATGGCCGAGACGGGAATCGAACCCAGACCCTGGCGGTGTGAGGCGTGCTAACCACTAAGACAGCATGCCCCTTAACCACAAACATATTTTAGGATTTATTTTGTCCAAAGATCAGTATAGCTTTGAGTCTGCTTTAAGGCAAATTTATATTTACAGCATTTGGAAGACGCCCTTATCCAGAGCAACTAATCAATTAAGGGCCTTGCTTAAGGGTCCAAAAGTGGCATCTGGGTGGTGGTGGTGCAATTTAAACCTGTGACCTTCCAATCCAGAGGGCAATTCATTGTGCTTCCACCTCCCATAACTCATGGCATTCTCTCACCAAAGACACAAAGCCTTCATCATCTGGAATGGATTTCCGGTCACTCGTGTGTTTTTATCAAGAATTAATTTGTGACAATTATTACCTTCTTAATGTTAAGAGTATCGGTTGTCTTGTTCAAAGGAAAGTGTGTGTTTCTATTAGTGCTACTATAACTACTGTACAAATCCATATCGTGGCAAGAAAGACACCCTTTCACACACACACACAACTTGGTGGTCACTCTTTGGCACAAATCTGATCGTATATATATATATATATATATATATATCTATATATATATATATATATATATATATATATATATATATATATATATATATATATATATATATATATATATATATATATATAAAACTATTCATACTATTCGTAGAAACGTATAAATTGGAGGGATTTAAATATTCAGTCAAAATGATCAGTTAATGTGTCAAACCGACCAGATTTCCAAAGTATTAACTCAATAATAACAATTATCCTCGTTTTTGAAATATTTAACAACATCAAGTAACATTAAGCACCTGTGCAGCATTGTCCATATTCACCATGGTGCACACACGTTCATGCATCCTACATTTAATCATCACAGATACAGATATTATCTGTCACTGTTTTAAACAAATAATTGCCATGTGTTTAACCCAAAACCATGCCCTCATGTTTAAAGAAAAGAAACAACTGCAGGTACTATTTATTTATTCATTTCAATGGATCTGGTGTGCACCGGATACAAGTTGACATTTGTATTGTGATGCATCATTTTTCACATATTTGGTTGGTAAAAAAAATATATTTCACTATCAGTAGATGTACATTACTTTTATTATTTCGAAAGTGGCCAATAATCATTCATTCGTTCATCTTCTACCTGCTTTATCTGATCTTCCCTCGGGTCATGGGGAGCCTGTGCCTGTGTCTATCTGCATTAAGGCAGGATACACCCTGAATGGAATGCCAACCCATCGCAGGGGACACACACTGCACACTCACACACACACATTCACACACACATTCATACACTAGGTAGAATTTTACAAGGTAAATTGATGATTTGCCGTCTGAATTAAAGAAATAAAAGCCAACTCTCTGTAACATATTGAATTACAGAACATTCAATCTATTCATTGTATCGAATCCCATTGTGCTAAATCGCATCTTTAGCTGCTTTATATGTACCTTAATTGCATTCTGTTGCTGGCGTGAATACAATATCGTTGGCTATCATTGTATTATTGTATAAAATGTACATACATGCATACAAGTGAATGTGTAAAAAATGTTTATTGAAAGTTCTCAAATAGTGGGGGGTGTGATGCCTGTGGGTTGGTTTGGGGGGGGGGGGGGTGGGGGGGGGGGATACGTGTGACGCCAGGGAATATGATTTTGCCATACTAGAACTACAATAAAGTATAATTGCATATATATATATATATATATATATATATATATATATATATATATATATATATATATATATATATATATATATATATATATATAGTATCAATTTGAATTTCTGTATCTTATTTCTGTAGCATTGGAATTAAAATACATTAAAACCATTTTTTTTTTCGCATTGCTATCTTCCACCGTGCCAACAAATGTCATTAAATTCTCTTTCACCACTTTCTTTGGATGCTGCCGGGCTTAGTCAGCTGAAAAACGTTTGCTGATGCATCGAATCTCATGACGTTATGTCAATACGAAGCCTCTAAAGCCATCTTATTATGTATCATCATGAAAACATTATCTTGTTGATGCAATTGTCAGATTATTGCCTTGGCATTAGAAAGGTTTCGGAGAGAAAAATAACTTTGCTCTCTCGCTCCCTCCTTGGGCTGTTTGTACTAAATCGCTCAAGAGCTAAATATATATATATATGCTATATATTTTATGACTAAATCTTGCACTTGAGTGTCTGCACAATTGTGTAGGAAATATCAGTAAACTGGAAGAACGGAGTGCATCTCAAGCCATGTGGAAAGATCCTGTCTAGCTAGGACTCGTCGAAGAGCAGTCATTCAGTTTTCCACTAAATTACACCATCAGTGGAAAAAGCTGCCAGAATCTTGGGCCACTGCTTCTTCTACTCTTAACACCAGTCATAAAGCATAAAAAAAAACATCCCAGGAGACTTCAGCCAGCCATGAGTGGTGTCAGTGTACAGAGGAGTAGGGAAGGGATGGGAGAGAAAGACAGAGAGAGAGAGAGAGTTAGAACCAGACTATAGAAAGGAGGTGAGAGGAGGGGAATGGAAGTGAAGGGGGGGAAAAAAGAAAGGAAAGGAGTTAAGAGGTAAAGAATGGAGAAGAAAGGCAGGTAAAGGGAGAAATGTGGCCAAGATTAGGAAAGGGAAGTGTTTGAAATGAAACGATGGTAAGAGAAGGCAAAGACAACGTAGAGATGAGGGAGGAATTCAGAGGGACGAAGGGGAGGCGTGAAAAATGAAAAGCTGAAGCTCGGTCTGAATCGAATCGCATACACCAAGTGCTGTATTGCCACCTACTGAAGTTTTCGGTCTAATAAACAGTGACCCAGTATTCCGAGCTTCTTCCCCGTGCGCCTGTGTCCTTGACATCGTGCAGCTTTTTCCAAATCATTAATATTAATTCCCATGGCTTTTGATTGTTGCATTAAATGAGCAGTGGTGAATTAGGGACAAGAAATTGTGTCATTATCATTTTGGGATCATGGTCAATTTATCTATCAAGTAATGAATGAGGGCACGCATAAGGGAAGAGCGATTACAATAATTAGACATGAAAAGATTCATATAATTCAGAATGCAGACTTCTAGATCTCTTTTTAATGGTTGATATTGTAATTGAAACCTTCTATTCCTCAAACTTTAAATGGGTTTCTGTATATGTGTGTGTGTCTGTCTATCTATCTATCTATCTATCTATCTCTATCTCTATCTCTCTCTCTCTCTCTCTATATATATATATATATGTGTGTGTATATATATATATATATATATGTGTGTGTGTGTGTGTGTGTGTGTGTGTGTGTGTGTGTGTGTGTATATATCTATATATATATATATAGGTGTGGTGTGTGTGTGTGTGGTGTGTGTGTTATATAATATATATATATCTATATATATATATATATATATATATATATATATATATATAAATGAATATAATAAACACATAATCAGACTGCTGAAACCTGCTTGGGTTAAACATAAAATTACATTTTGTTACTTGTAATGAAATGCAGAGATTATTAGGAATAATTTAATAGACATTGTGTCTTTCTGTCATGGCCCTCCACTGAGGTATGCTCCCATGAGCCCACTCCTAATTCTTAGAAATGAACATTTATTTATTCGGAACATTCCCTGAGTCATACAGAGGTCTAATTATCCATTTTTCAATTTGTCTACTGTTCCGATTGTCTCATTATAGATAAATCTAATAAAGACTTAAGACGTGTATTATGTTGCTTAAAGAAAACAGCACTAAACCAGGTCAATTACACATCCATTTCTCAATACTGGTAAAAAGGGGTTAAAGCAAAATGCCGAGTGTGCAAAAAACCTGCCTAAATCACGCCAAATACATCTCGCCAGAGGAAGTTGCAATCAGCTTCAGTGCATCTTTCGCCAATCGGCTGCTATTCAGAGCCGCCGTGCAACTCTCTGGTAATGTTAGCATTTTTTTTTTTTAAATGAGACACTTCAACATCTTCCTTCTTGGTCCAAACGGAGCATAATTGCTGTGAAAAAGGCTTCATACAACAGCGAGGGAAAAGCGCGGGTCCACGCTCGTTGCTATGTTTAAAAAACGCAGCTGCTAACACTCTGTGTAAGCGTTTGAATTAGTTTCGCTGAGGAACCAGTGGAGAGGGTGAAATGTGAAGCGCACACTCGGAGTCTTGATTGGTTTGAACAGCCTCCGGTGAATCGCTGAAATGTGGGAGAATGCAGGAAGCAATGTCTATTTTCAACTCTTCATTAAGGGCAGGTGCATAGAGGGACGAAGACAAAAAAATATATATATTCATAAAATACCCATGCACACACTACAGGATCATTACTTTCGAAAACAAATGCAAATTTGTATACTGTAAAAAAAACACAAAAAAAAAAACAACAAACAACCAGTCCTCCGACGATCATCATGCACGAGATGTGTCGGACGCTTTAGACGTTTTAGGGGGATACGTATAATAATAATAATTCATTACATTTGTCCGTCTCCCCCTATAGCACACCAGTGATCGATGAGGAGAGCCCCCTCTCATTATATAACGCTTTTCTAGATACTCAAAGCGTTTTTACATTATGAGAGGGGGATCTCCTCATCCACCACCGGTGTGCGGCATCAACCTGGATGATGTGACCGGAGCCATAGTGCACCAGAACGCACACCACACACCAGCTTACTGGTGGAGAGGAGACAGAATGATGAAGCCAATCAGTAGATATGGTGGATGGTCAGGAAGCCATGATGGACAAAGACTTCCTGGGATTTTTAATGACCACAGAGAGTCAGGACCTCGCTTTAACGTCTCACCCGAAAGACG
>JACRUU010000025.1:4546650-4584150 GCA_030449085.1 Kryptopterus vitreolus | reverse complement strand
CACAGTTATGAATATTTTTGATTTTGATATTTCTATTATATCTTTAGATATTTATGCCGTCTTTTAGAGAAACATGTACAGGTTTCCTCAGACAGAAAATCAAATATCCCATATAACACTATCTCTTTCCGTTTTTGCTTTTAAATTACAATTCAATGTGAATATAGAATAGCCTTTATTTGTCACATATACATTACAGCACAGTGAAATTATTTCTTTGCATATCCCTGATTGTTTGGAAGTTGGGGTCAGAGAGCGCGGTCAGCCATGATACGGCCCATCTTCAACTCCTCCCCCTCCAGCTCCGCCTCCTGTCTTTTAGACAACGCCAATGTCTCTAAAACTGTACAACATCACAGCTCTCAGAACAGTCCAATAAACTTGTCCTTTCACTTTTGCAGATACTCATCTATCACAAATCACTCCTGACATTAATCTCCACCCGCTCCACCTTGCCTGCACTCGTTTTACTTCTCTAACACACTCTCCATTACTTGCACTATTGACCCCAAGTACTTAAACTCATCCACCTCTTCTCCCTGCAACCTCACCACTCCATTGCCTTCCCTCTCACATCATAGTCCTACTGACTTTTATTCCCTTTCTCTCCACTCTGTTCCTCCACCTCTCCAAACTCTTCACCTGCTCCCTAATCTCACCACAAATCACTATCATCTGCAAATATAATAGTCCGTGGAGACTCCTCTCTGACCTTGTCTATTTATCTGCCCATCACCACTGCAAACAGGAAAGGGCTCAGAGCCGATCCTTGATGCAGTCCGACCTGCACCTTGAACCAGTCACACTGCACTCTTCTACACCTGACTTCCTCATACAATACCACAACTTCTCTCTCCTAACTCTGTCGTACACTTTCGCTAGATCCACAAACACACAATGCAACTCCATCTGACATTCTCTATACCTCAAAGCTTATCAGATCCTCTAAGCAAATATTGCATCTGAAGTGCTTCTCAAAAACAAAAAACAAAAACATACACCTGCTCACATCCAATGTTCCTGGCTTTAGTCACTATTCACTTTGTCTACGGAACACATGTCTACCTTTCTTCCCTTCATCATATCAGCTAACTCTATCTCTATCAGTCATAGTGCCAACTATGTTAACTATACTATCCTACACTTTTCTGCATCCCTGCAGGCATCTTCCCCCTCTCCTGCTCCTCCTTTGGCCAACAGTAGCACAATTCGCTGGTAATCCGGGCATCAAACAATCTGGTATGGAATTCATATTTGTGATGATTTCAGAGCAGTTAACGTTTGTAAAGTAAATTGAAATTGATTACAGTAGGTTGAAAGGTTACAGTAAGGAAATGCTCCATTATATGGACTGTTCAAGCTTCTACCATAGGCATGTGCATCAGATTCCCCACAAATAGACTTGAAAAATAGCTTCTTTCCAGGGCTCAGTGTAGGTATGAAATTATTTCAAAAGCAATATCTGCATACAATGACTTCGGAAAGTGTACAGATCAGGGATCAAACTGTGAGCGATTACATCCTGACTATTTATATCCATTGCGTTCAAGAAATCCCTCCGCAGTGGTTGTCTAGCGCAGGTAGTGGAGCACGTTTATAAATAAATACAATAAATACACAGATTTAGTTTGTGGAAAATTTCAAGTAGCTTTTCTGGAGACAGGAATACCACATCACTATACTGTGCAAGATTTAATAAAGAAATAAATACACGAGTGAGAATAATAATGAGTTTAAATAAACAAGTAGTTTCCCATGACATTCTACGTGGCCACTGAGCTTTTTGAATGCACCGTATTTGATTTCTCTGATGTAATATGTCAATAAAAATGCACTAAATGGGTTTGGTTTTCACTGATATCAGAGCTGGGTGAAATAAATAGAAAATTAGACTTTTGATTTTGTATAGAGTGGACTAACGTGTCCGCGGTTTTTACCTACAGTATTTTTAGCCAGTGTTTTGGGGCTGCCGCTGTCATGTTTATCCCGCGGTGCCAAACACACTTCCCTGGTGTGGTTCTTTTTGAGGTGCTGGAATAAAGGTGCTACTTTTAGTTGCCACAAACTTTAGATAAATTTTACAGCGGGCTTTGGCTTGTTCAATGTCTAAAGGTGTAAATGCAAAGCATTTTCTGATGACAGTGCGCCTCTCTTGGAAACAAGGTAGAGAAAACCAAAGTGAACAAACCAAAGTGAAATGATAAAATACATACATATAAACCATAAACTCGAATTAATCAATAAAAACGATTAATCGCCCAGCTCTACTGATATTCTTGCATACATTCATTCATTAATTCATTCATCTTCTACCGCTATATCCGATCTTCCCTTGAGTCACGGGTAGTCTCAGGCGTCTATGGGCATTAAGGCAGGATACGCCCGGGATGGAATGCCAACCCATCGCAGGGCACACACACACACACACACTCACATTCACACACACATTCATACACTAGGGACAATTTTTCCAAGGTGCCAATCAACCTACCGTGCATGTTTTTGAACTGAGGGGAAACCGGAGAACCCGGAGAAAAACCCCCTGAGGCACGGAGAGAACATACACATGGCCGAGACAGCATGGAAACACCACACACAGATGGCCGAGACTAGAATCGAACCCGGACCCTGGAGTTGTGAGACGAACGTGCTAAGCACTAAGCCACCGTGCCCTACACACACACACACACACACACACACACACACACATATATATATATATATATATATATATATATATATATATATATATATATATATATATATATATATATATGTGTGTGTGTGTGTGTGTGTGTGTGTATGTGTGTGTGTATAGTATGATAGAGAATGGGTAAGAAAATACTGAGCATGAATCATATAGAATTGTACACAGAATTGATAGAATAGTTTTAGTTGATCCAACTACTAATTGCCTTCGCTCATCTTGTCATTGTCCCAAATGAGGACTCCGCTGCTGTTCCAGGCTGCATGTATGAAGTGATCGATAGCACAGTGGAGCTAAATTCAGGACACATCAGGCTACCATCTGTGCTAGCGTCTAATTGACATATATTTTTGCACAAGCAGCAGGGTGAGACAGTGTGCTGACAAAGAGACCATCTTGCTGCATCGTCTTCCTGTTTTTAGTGTGTTTGTTGGGGGGGGGTTGTGTTGGAGAGTAATTTCAACATACACACACCTACACACACACACACACACACACACACACAGGACCCTGGGGAGCCACACAATGCAGCTCCACTTGTTCTAAATGAGATTCATTGGGCTAATCTAATGCGAAAACAGTTTTTTTTTTTTCCCCCACCAAATTACTCTGATCCAAGTCTCGAGACAATCTAAAGAACCTTCTGGACAATCAGAGAGCTGAGCGAGCTTCACTCTGCTAATCAATTAGTGGCTTTCCAGGTACAGCGATGTGATTGAACCTGGGTGTAATGAAAAATCCAGGCTAATTAAATTGGCAAGGAAGATATTGGGTGGAATTGAGAGATTTTATTTCTTTTGGGCTTGTACATTAGGGTGAAACATTGTTTGTTTTGTGAGGTTCTACAAGAACAGTTTTAAAAAATTATACTACCGGGCTGTAAAATTCTCAAATCTGATTGGTCAAAGCAAGTTAAACAGCCTCCCTGCAATCAAAGCTAACACTAACCACAAAGATAACGTTCTGAAGCTTTTATTTTAAATAATATTATTTAATACATTTCATTAGATCTCGGTAAGAGCCTTTGTTTAGGCGTTTTTGCTCCATCATTACATCTGTGTTCCTTTCCAATGAGGTGTGATTCCATCAGTGCCCTATCGACTTCCCTACACAATACTCCCACCCCATTCCTGACAGCTCCTCTTAAAGGCCCTGATTTATGGACTTTGTATGGAGAAGTGTGAAGGTGTTAGGGGATGAGATTTACACAATAATAGCCACACTTGTAGTAATAGATTCAAGTAGAGAAGGACAAATGATACGCAGCACCGAACCTGCCTTCCAACCTCAAACAGATTTGCGGTTTTATTTAACCTTTGCCTGACACTGACGTTGGCTGCTACCTGTGTGTATAAATTAATTCATTCATTCATCTTCTACCACTTTATCCGATCTTCCGATCTCAGGCGTCTATGGGCATTAAGGCAGGATACACCCTGGATGGAATGCCAACCCATCGCTGGGCACACACACACACACATTCATACACTAGGGACAATTTTCCAAGGTGCCAATCAACCTACCGTGCATGTTTTTGGACCGGGGGGGAAACCGGAGAAATGGGAGAAAAACCCCCTGAGGAACGCGGAGAACATGCAAACTCCACACACACATGGCCAAGAATGGGAATCGAACCCGGACCCTGGCGGCGTGAGGCGAACGTGCTAACCACTAAGCCACCGTGCCCCTTTGTATGTATAAATACGTCTGTATTTTTGTCATGAGTCAGTATGTGTTTATAACCATTCGTACTATATGCTATATAGGTTATCATGCTGCATGTACAGCAACCATAAACCTTAAATACATTAAAGACCAAGATTCCTGCTTGGTGCTTTTAGGTCCAAAAGCTTAGAACATCACTCCCATTCATTCATTAGAAAACGTTCCTCAACATTTATTATTTCTTACAACAGCACATCTCTTGGTGATTTATTCCTTATTTATTTACTTTCAAGAAAGTTCAAATGTTCTTTCTAGTGCAAGTTCTTTCTGTTATTCACTAAGGATGTGATAAGTTACTGCCAGAGGCTGCAGCAGGCACCAACACAGCTGAAGGATAGAAAGCATCAGCTTAGTCTTTATCTTGTTTTAGCCACAGCCCCGGTCACATGAACTGTATAATTCCAAAAATTAACAGGTGTTCTTACTAAAGTTTGTATCCCCACGTCCTGGGAATGGTGACCAAAAAGAATTTTAGAAAATGACTGCTATGCTTTGTACAGATGCTGTGTACGCTGCATTTACTGATATTTGATAAGCACAAACTTTCCAGACAAACTCCGCCTTATTTGGCTTGCTCTATTATGGTCCCCTGTACCTTTCAAAATATGATATAGAGTTATCACCAATCAAAATTCTCCAAACTCAGTTAAAGGGGAAAAATGCTAAAAGTGTCAGCACCATGATGCTTTTTGGGGTCTCATTCCCATTCCGTAAAGTGCTATCATTTTCTACTTGAACATAGCCATGTGTCGTACACACCTGCTTAAATCCCTTTAGCTGTCATCCATTTTTACTTCCTTCATGGCGCCAGACAAGCTACCTACCTGACATACAGCATCCTGGCTGGCATATTAATTCATCAATTTCCCAGTAGCCGCAGTAAACAAAGCAAACAAAACAAACTGCTGAGGAGAGGGGGAGAAAATTCCCTCTGTGTCAGCCTGCAGCATTATAGCATAGCCAAAAATCTGACCTAGAAAGAGGAAAAGTGTGTGTTGTTTGTGTGTGTGTGTGTGTGAGAGAGAGAGAAAGAGAGAGAGACAGAGCGAGAGAAGCCAGACATATAGACTGGAAAAAAAGTAAAAGCAATCAGAGGACAAAAGCCTGAGAGGAGAAAGAGGGAGAGAAAGAGAGAGTTCCAAAGACAGAGACAGTAATCAGAGGGGGGGGGGAGATAGACAGGGATTAAAGAGAGACGGAGACATAAGAGAAGAGATGGAGTGAAGAATGCCTTGGAAGGAAAGAAAAATATTAAGCCAGCCAAAGCTATAGAAAGAGGAAAAAGAAGAGATTAAAGTCTGACAGACCGACACAAGGACAGGGAGACAGGAATCTGACGCAGAGAGAAAGAAAGTGATAGACAAGCAAGCCAGCGTTGGAAAAAGGTTCCAAAAAGAAAGGGAGGGGGAAAAAAGCCAGAGAGAGAGAGAGAGAGAGAGAGACGAGTGTAAGGAGAATAAGTTTATTTGAAATATGGTGACATGTTTCACTCAAGCTGCCAGACTCCTCATTACAGGCACCCCGTTTGACGTCAGCTGTCATGGTTCATCAGAATGTGCCGGGTTAAGGCCGAAAACAAACAGCTGCCGTCTCTCTCTCAGCGGGGTGCAGTGCCGGTAAACACTGAATATTATTCACTCCCTCACTACTTCTACATTGAGCCTCCATCATCCATATCTCCAGAATAGAAAAAAGAGCATCCACGTCACATCACTTCACCTTTGACCTGAGGAAACATCGAGAGAGAAAAAAAGGGTGAGGACTAGATCAATGTTTTTCTTTTACAACACTGGGAAAAGTCATTTTGAATCGGCAATAATAAGCGAAACAGCATTGTGGATTAGCCAAATGCATTTGTTCATTCATTCATTCATTCATTCATTCATTCATTCATCTTCTACCGCTATATCCGATCTTCCCTCGGGTCACGGGGAGTCTGTGTCTATCTCAGGCGTCTATGGGCGTCACACACACACTCACAACCACAAACATTCACACACTAGAGACAATTTTCCAAGGTGCCAATCAACCTACCGTGCATGTTTTTGGACCGGGGGGGGAAACTGGAGAACCCGGAGAAAAACCCACTGAGGCACATGCAAACTCTACACAGACATGTCCGAAACGGGAATCAAACCCGGACCCTGGAAATGTGAGGCGAACGTGCTAACCACTAAACCACCGTGCCTCTCAAATGCATTTTTTGATACTGTTTATATTTTGCTGCGTGCTTTTTAAATGTAGCTAAACAGCAAGAATCGTTGGTGTGGATTAGCTTAAACAACTTTGATAAGGTTTAACCACATGTCTGGTTTGAAATTTGTATCTTGTATTTCGATTTGCATTTGGCAGAAGCCCTTCTCCAGGTCGAATTACAACTGAGCGTTAAGGGCCTTGCTCAAGGGCCCACTAATGACAGCTTGGTGATGGTGGGATTTGAGCCTGCAATCTTCTGCCCCAAATGCCTTAACCACTGAGTTACCACCTGCCATTTATATTCTGCATTGAGGATTGGCATTAAGAATAGCCGTAGATATTATTTTGCCAACTCAGACTGTTTACTTGCCAAGCGACGTGTTTGGATGGTGTAAGAACACAAGGCTTGGTGTTTGGATCATTAACCGCCTTCTCAAAATCTACTGTCTTCATGATTCTCATTAAGTAGGTGCTTCCTTTTTTTTTTTTTTTTAAAAGCAATTCCGTTAAGATTAGCTTCTGTTTAATGTACAGCTTAACTAATTCAGTTAGATATTGGCTTAATGAGATGCATTATCTGGATAGCTCCCCAAAATCAGGTAAACAGTCTATCAGAGGCGAAAATCGTTTACGAAAATCCAAAGCTGATGCATGTTTTATTGGGAATATTTAAGTATGGTAGTTGGGAGAAGAAATGGGGATTAGTGTTCGCTCCTGGGACCAGTGGGGTTGATTGATTGGTCAATCTGGATTTATACTCCTCCGCGATTGTTCAGTGGAAATCCTGATGACCCATTACGCTTCAAAATGCGCAAATTTACATAAATTGAAAAACGTAAACGTGTTAAATTGGTAAAAACACACATCGCAAAAAAGTTTTTTTTCTACGCTCGCATGAGGTGTTTTTTTTTTTTTTTTTAGGATGCTTAAAAATTCGCCAAACCGTAATGGAAACGTTTTTTTTTTCCGCATTTCCAGATCACATTGATTATACTGTATAGATACATACGTACATACACGTTAACAGTCATATGATCATTCTTTAAAGATTCTTTAGAGACTGAAGATGAGACAGAGTTATTTATTAAACTAATTAAAGAAACCAGTTTATAAAGTGCAATTTCTATGCGCTTGTTTGTGGAAAATATAATGTTGCTACAAGAGGCCCTACGCAGCTCTAAAATAAGTGGAGCTTTCATCCGGAAATTCTGAATCCACAGGTCCTCCGTGAAATCGCGCACTATTGCCTCCCAGAACAAACACATACACCTCCGATTAAAAATAAAAGCGGCTAATGCACTGGCTGCGATATTTACATTTACATTTACGGAATTTGGAAGACGCCCTTATCCAGAGCGACTTACAACTGAGCAATTGAGGATTAAAGGCCTTGCTCAAGGGTCCACTAGTGGCATCTTGGTGGTGGTGGTGGTGATGGTGGGGTTTGAACCCGTGATCTTCCGGTCCAGAGTCCAACACCTTAACCACTGGGCTACCACTTCCCAGTATAAGCTACCACTTCCCAGTATAAGCTACCACTTCCCGATATAAGTAAGTCTGCATATATCTGTCTCCATTTTTTTGACGTATCGCGAGAGGACGAGTTTTAGTTAGATAAGAGTTTTTTTAATGAGAAAATATCGCCAAACTTTGTAACGGAAACTCGCCTACTGACTGCCGTTTGGTTCGGCGGTTCACTGTCATAAAACGTACCCATTACTTCCCGCCATGATGCACTTCATATCCTGTGACTCAGGTTTTTACCCCAGACGCTGACAGTTAAAAGGCCACTAATGTGATTGTAGTAATCCCACCAAATTCCACTGTAGCCTCAACACCTGCCCCAGTGGCACTAAAAGGAAATGAGTTCCCTGCGACATGAAGATTTCCTCACCACCGAACTTAAACCTCTTTTTTTTTTCTTTTTTTTATCACTGTCTCACCCTTTTCCAAAAGGGCACAGGAGGATGAAGATAGCCAAAGGAATTATCACAAATAACAAGAATGCCCTTGCTCCATGTCTGCCTGAAGTGTGGAGGAGGCAGCATTGGACTTGGCAGATACAGAAGTTCTCCAACTGCCTCGTCTCTTATCCTGCTTGGCCAGACTTGACCTGCTTTTCTTTCTTTCTTTTCTTTTTTTCTTTAGCATAGTCTTCCTTAAGTGAGTCCTATTCTTCATTAAGTGCTTCTACTTTCATCACTAATGGGCTCTCTTTCTACATCACTCTTCCTGGTCAGAGTGCCAGTGACCGCTAAATGAGAGTTCTGCGACATGGCCTGGCTTTTGGTTGGACACTGTAATAAGATTGGTGGGATGTGAGGAGAAAGGTTGTCTGTTTCAGTTTACTACAGTGCTGACTGACATTAGAAGACAGTTTAAAAGCTAATATATATTCATATATTTTCTTATACAGTGGTACCTCTGTGTGCGTCGCTCTCAGTGTACGTCGATTCAAACACCGTCGGATTTTTCGTCGGGAATTTGGCGTCGGTTAGCGTTTCCTTCAGTTTCCGTCGCATTCACCTGGAGCTAGAAAACAATCGTCGTTTCCTAGAGGAACATGCTAATTTCTCAATCATGACCTGTGACAAATGGGATAATTCAGTTCGGCAAGTCGCTTTCTGAGGAACGAATTAACGGGTCGTATGTCGTAAACACCATGTTAACGACATACACCGAGGTGCCACTGTATATGTATACCCGTATAAGTCTTAATAATAATAATAATAATAATAATAATAAAAACAATAATAACATTCTTATAATATTCTTGTCTTTTCATCTTTAAAATATTTACCTGTGCTACCTATATATATATATATATATATATATATATATATATATATATATATATATATATATATATATATATATATATATATATATATATATATATATATATATATATATATATATATACAGGGGCACGGTGGCTTATTGGTTAGCATGTTCGCCTCACACCGCCAGGGTCCGGGATTCGATTCCCGTCTCGGCCATGTGTGTGTGGAGTTTACATGTTCTCCCCGTGCCTCAGGAGGTTTTTCTCCCGGGTTCTCCGGTTTCCTCCCCGGTCCAAAAACATGCACGGTAGGTTGATTGGCACCTTGGAAAATTGTCCCTAGTGTATGAATGTGTGTGAATGTGTGTGAATGTGTGTGTGTGTGCCCTGTGATGGGTTGGCATTCCATCCAGGGTGTATCCTGCCTTAATGCCCATAGACGCCTGAGATAGGCACAGACTCCCCGTGACCCGAGGAAAGATCGGATAAAGCGGTAGAAGATGAATGAATGAATGAATATATATATATATATATATATATATATATATATATATATATATATATATATATATATATATATATATATAGTATACGTGCGCCATTCCTTTTTATGTCAAGTCAAGTGGTTAGTAATTTCACATCTTTTGAAAATAATCATGCATTTCAAAACAGGCCTTTCAATATCGGCTTTCTTATCTTGGTCGAACAGCGAGTCATTTCTCTTAAAAAAAAAAAAAAAAAAGGAAAAAAAAAAAAGAAAAGTCAACCTCTGGGCTGTGGATAAAGCGAATGTTTACAGCACAAATCCCAGAGGATGGTTTTAAAGAACTAATCTACTGCTCTGGTCACCGTCCGCTTGGCATAAATCACCTTTAAAAATGATTTATTCTCTTTGAGATATGGGACAGCATAATAAATGCTGCAGAACAAACAAAGAAAACAGTGTATGTGTGTGTCATAAAGAGCAAAACTCCCGAGCCAGAGCGTTTTTTTCGGAGCGGGCCTGCTTCCTCTCCGAAGCTGATAATGGTGATACTCTGGCCCCCACGACTCATTACCAAGTGATCCACGATTCCGCTGCAGTTCAAATCTCCAGAGTGCTCACCATCACATCATTATGAGAACACTCTCATAAGGCCCTTAGCAACTCCCTTGACAAAAGAAAAAGTAAATAAGTCATAAAACCATGAGCTTAGTCTCTGTCAGAGTTCCCCCACCATCTTTTATTTACACTTCTACCGGCACAAATGTGCCTGCCATCATGGCGGTCCCCAAACACACGGACATGTTTTGTTGGTTCTATTTTTATGAAAAGCGTTTTTTTTCCCCCTGTAATAACCAAAAAATTATATAAGCACACTTCTAAAGCACTTTATTTTCATGGATTTTGGAATAAACATTTATTTATTTATTTATTCATTCATTCATTCATTCATTCATTTTCTACCGCTTTATCCAATCTTTCCTCGGGTCACGGGGAGCCTGTGCCTATCTCAGGCGTCTATGGGCATTAAGGCAAGAAACACCCTGGATGGAATGCCAAACCATTGTAGGGCACACACACACACACACACACACATTCATACACTAGGGACAATTTTCCAAGGTGCCAATCCACCTACCGTGTTTTTAGACCGGGGGAAACCGGAGAACCCGGAGAAAAACCCCCTGAGGCACGGGGAGAACATGCAAACTCCACACACACATGGCCTAGACGGGAATCGAACCCGGACCCTGGAGGTGTGAGGCAAATGTGCTAACCACTAAGCCACCATGCCCCATTATTTATTATGATATTCATTTATTTTTATTTTACTAAACCTCACCTCTGAGGTTTACGGAAGTTTACCACTACGGAACTTCACGGTTCTTATGTATTGATTATTAAATCTTCATTGTCATTTATTCCAAATTATTTTAATGAATTATAAAAAATATGTTCTATATGCTCCATCGCCTCATATAAGGCCAAGATATCGCTCATGCTCATTGTTCTGGTGAACATTTAAGTCTTTAAACAAGCAGCATAAGACTATTAAGTGTATAATATAGACATAACAGATAATAAACATTATCATTATTCAATTCCGAATGAACCTTTGTCAGAAAGAACGAAGACGCAGGAAGGAAAACCATGCATTATAAGTAAAACGGAACTTAAGTAAATCTTTACTGTGTCTCTGGACAAAGAAATAAGCGTGAAATATCTGTAAATTACAGAGCCTTTTTTTTTCCATCAGAATTGACAGAAGTGAATGATATCGTATCGTATCGTCGGCTGTGTATCGGAATGCGAATCGCATCGGCGCCCGTTATGAAAATGAACGCTCCTAATATCCACTTTTTTTGCGTCGTTTCATTGGACTCTATCATGTCCTCGAGGGGACTCTGAAAACTGGTTACTGAGGGTCAGCAGGGATGTTTCTGCTGCAATTCCGCCTTCCGCCATACACCATTTCGACAACTTGCAATTTACGGTCTGCTAACTTTTTTCAAGCTCTTGATAGTCTTTAGGAGATTGCTCTTGCAGTAAGGTTACGGCAGTTACATCGAGCAGAACCCTGCTGTCCTTTCCAAACAAACGCTGGGTGGAAATCTGTCAGGCACGCACTGTTGGCTCTGTGTGAGTTTGTGTGTGTGTATGTGTGTGTGTGTGTGTGTGTGTGTAGGCTTATTCTCTTTGTCTCACTCTTATCTGTTGAAGTGATCGATGACCTGTGATCCTGGCAGTTATGTTATTACAGTATCATTGTTATTGTGCTGTATTATTGCACTGCTCTTGTATTGCTGGTTAACATTCTTTCGAAGAATTCATGTCGCTGAATCTTGACAAACATTTGAAGACCTTCGTACCTCTTTTGTCACTTTTCATGGACAATCGTTCGTGTCGTCTGCTCTTTTTCTTCTCGCAGCGCACCAGTTAACCAGCATCCGCATAATGAATAAATGTAAATCTTATAGGATTACAAGGTGCAGCCTGAGATATTGCCTCGGTTTAGATAGAATTACTGTAGATTGGAAACACATCTGGAAACGAAGCTGGGAAAAGCGATTGGGAAGTGCCTCTCCGATTTTTTTTTAATCGCTAAGAACAGGAAGAAAACTGTTGCCTCACTTTATTAATTTATGTCCACATTTAAGTGTCAAAAAAAAAAAAAAAAAAAAAAACATTTTGGCCACCAGAGAAGGCGATGGCACTTCACCGATCGTTTGTATGCCATCATTTGGCAGGCTCATAATGAGTACACGTGTTGGATAAAAGCCCCGGCACAGGAAGAAAAAAACATAATAAAAATTGTGACGCGACGTCCCCTTTCCAAACAGAAAAGGTCACTTGCATCCTTCCTGAGCTATGACAAACGATCACAGAAGTGAGACAATAGAGGCGTTATCGCAGGCATCTGTGTGGTCTGCAAAAGATGGCAAGCTTCGCTTCCATGTATCCCCCGAACCCCCTGATGAGATCCCGCTCTCGCCCACCACCACTTATCAAGCGTGATGTCTTTCCAGGCAAGGCGGAATGATCCGGAAAGGTCATCTCAGCTGGTCGCCGTGCTCAGCAGTCAGTCTGCACGCCACTGCAGCCGACCCCCAGCCGAGAACAGCAACAGCAGCTCTGTCACCCAGTTCTCTGTACCAGAGGACAAGACACTAACACTTTCTTCTGAAGGGCAAATTTAAAAATGCTTTAGTCAGACGGGTGTTTTTCAGGCTGCCGAGCGCAAACAAAATATTTCGAATAAACGAGTAATCACTGAGAAATAATGCTAATACGCTAATATCGGTAATTCTATGACTATTTACACTATTACTGCTACTTACTTTATTACTATCATTCACTACTATTACTACCTATGACCATTTCTACAAATACAATGTGTATTATATTTATAATTTATAATTAATCCTACTCTCACTACTCTATTATTCTTGTTCTGACAACAGTATTACTATTAATACTTTTATTTATCTTTACAATATTTCTAATACTATTACTTCTGTTGCTTATTAATGTTGCAGTTCACAATACTGGTCCGATGCTAAAACTATTAGTAATAGTATTATGCATTTCATTTAAATTATCCTTCTTATTTATTTATTTATTTATTTATTCCGCACTATGTGTACATTTCCCTTGCATAATTATTATCTACATTCTCCTTTGAGATCAGCACATTTTTCTATTCTCATTCAGCGTGTGTAGGAATTTGAGCCAAATTGTACCTGCACAACAGCGGTATTCAGTTGATAGGAAATGTCCACTCATTGCAAATAATAATAATAATAATTCTTCTTCTTCTTCTATTATTATTATTATTATTATTATTATTATTATTATTAATAATAATAATATTCTTATTATTATAAGTATAATAATAGTAATAATAATAATTACATTGCTTATAGGAGAAGTCTCTGAGAAGACACACACACACACACACACACACACATACACTATCGATGTATAAATACTATATAACCAAAGACACCTGACTTTTCCAGTCACACAGTGGTACAAAGCGAATTCCATGAAGATCTGCCTTCCATAGGTTGAATGATGTAAAAATTTGACCTGACATAGAAATAGAATATCTATGGAACTTGGGATGAACATGAACACTGACTGCACCCCAGGCCTCCTCACCTCACCTACATCTGTACCTGACTTCATTAACACTGCTAGTGTTAGTGAATAAATCTCCACTACATGTAAATAGTGTAAATATCTTCTGAGAAGAGTGAAGCTCTTAAAAGAGGAAAAGAGGAAATAATGGAATGACGTTAAAAAAGTGAAGGTTTTTTTTTTTTACTGTATCTGTTCATTTATGTAGTAATAGACATGTTCTCTCTTTCTCTCAATGTATGTATGTGGTTGTACTAACTGGTTAGCTGTGTGTTGTTTCTAACACTGATGTTTACTATCTGCCTCATTAATTACATATAAAAATAATTATGAAAATGTTGTACTTAAGTTGAATTGAGTAAACAAATGAATTGGTCGTTTATGTTTTTCCTCATCTCAGTGTCCCACAGGGAATTTCTGTCTTTGTTTTTTTGTTTTGTTTATGTTTTGTTTGTACTTTCTCATACACATTTCCATCAAGCCGGATTTGATACAGACCCATACAAACCAATGACAAATGTCTTTCAGCTGTGAGAGTGTTATACAGCATCAGCCTCATTGCAAAGCAAACATGCTCAAAGTGCTGTTACTATACCACACCAGGGCAGTGCTGACGCTTGCAAAAAAACAAAACAGAAAGCAGATATTAATGGAGTTATTCTAATTGTGCGATTAATGTATGCACGCCTGAGAGCTTGTACTGTTCATTTTGGGCCAAACACTTCATCTTCAGTGCGACAATACGAAAAGGAATACTCAATCGGGAAAATGAAGCACAGAAAGAGGCGAAGGGAAACTGATGGAAGGGCAACAGCACCACCCTCTGTTAGACAAGTGGTATCCCAGGAAGGCTTGTGATGGATCCAGGAATGTTAGGTGTAAGATGGACATTAAAATTGCAAACACATTCATGCCAGAGACGGATCATTGCAAAAGTATTCATACACATTATATACTTATACATTTGGTCACTTTATAACCACAAAGTATGGCATAATTGTGAAATGGAAGGAAAAGATAAATGTATTCAGACCCCTTTACTCTGATACGGCAAAATAAAATCCAGTGTTTTCAACTGCCTTCAGAAATCAATAATTAGTTATTAGCTATAATTATGTAATTAGCTATTTTGTGAAGGCTTCAGGGGCTTGATAGAGAACATTAGTGAGCAAAATGATCATGAAGACTAAAGAACAAGGCAGACAGGTCAGGAATCGAGTTGTGGAGAAGTTTAATGTAGGGTTCGGTTATAAAAAATATATCCCAAGCGCTGAACATCTCACAGAGCACTGTTCAATCCATCATCCAAAAATGGAAAGAGTGTGGCACAACTGCTATCCTACCAAGACATGGCCGCCCACCTAAACTGACAGGCCGGGCAAGGAGAGCATTGATCCGAGAAGTGACTAGAAGGCCCATGGAAGCGATGTTGAGATCCACTGCTAAGGTAGGAGAGTCTGTCCACAGGACATCTATTAATCGTGAATTCCACCAATTTGGCTATTATGGAAGAGTGGTAAGAAGAAAGCCATTGTTGATTAAAGGAATAAGCACATCTGCAGCAAACATGTGGAATAAGGTGCTATGGTCAGATGAAACCAAAATTGAACTTTTTGGCCAACCGGCAAAAACGCTACTGTATATGTGAAACCTACTGAAACCTAACACTGCGCATCGGCTTCAACCATCTCCACTCAACATGGTGGTGGCAGCATAATGCTGTTGGGATGCAGGGACAGGGAAGCTGGTCAGACTTGATAGGAAGATGGATGAAGCTAAATATAGGGCAATACTGGAAGAAAACCTATTAGAGGCTGCAAAGGACTTGAGACTAGTGGGAGGTTCACCTTCCAGCAGGACAACGACCCTAAACATACAGCTATAAGGGAACGGTTGAAAACAAAGCATATTTATTTGTTCGAATGGCTCAGTCAAAGTCCAGACCTAAATCCTATTGGGGAATCTTTGGCAAGACTTGAAAATTGCTGTTCACATCCAAACTAATTCAACTGGAGCTGTTTTTCGTAGAAGAATGGGCAAAAATTACAGTCCCTAGATGTCGCCTACCCAAAAAGAGCCATTCAGTCATCTTCTACCACTTTATCCGATCTTCCCTCGGGTCGCGGTGAACCTGAGCCTATCTCAGGCGTCTCAGGCAGGATACACCCTGTGTGGAGTGCCAACCCATCGAACAGCACACACACATTAGGGAGATGATGCCAATCCACCTACCGTGTTTTTGGACTGGGAGGAAACCGGAGAACCCTGAGAAAAAACCCCTGAGCACGGGGAGAACATGCAAACTCCACACACACATGGCCGAGACGGGAATCGAACCCCCAATCCTGGAGGTGTGAGTGCTCCTCCTAGAGCCATTAATATACTACAATTCTAAATATGTATTACAGATTCATTTTTTTTCAGGAGCTGCTCAGAAATATACATTAAAAAAATTTTTTCCAGTTCAATATTTGTAATTATTTTTCAGCATTATTTCCAGAAAACAAGTTTCACAGTAATCTCAGGACTTCTCAGTGTGAATATGAGTTTATATTGTGTAGTGAGGTTTGTCATGGTGCAGAGAGGTGCTGAGGAGAGTGCTGTGGTTTTGTGAGATGTGTACAGTGCGTCGGTGTTTGTAGAATTTTGGTGAAATGGTTGGGGTGTTAGTGATGTGTACTGACATGCTGCGCTAAGTGAGGCACTGTGGTGTCGTGTTGTGTTTAATAATTTGTCGAGGTTTTGCTGAGGTGTGGTGAGATATGGAGTGTGTGTTACGGTGTATAGCAACGTGTAGTAGTGTGTCGCGGTGTGATGAGTAGAAGTAGACTGGTAGTGGATTTTACTGGTAGCAAGGTTGAATAGTTCTTTCCGATAACCGATTAATCAACCAATAGTTTTTCAAATTAATACTTGATTTAAAAGCAAATTAGAAAATACTCCATTTAAAATTGTAATGAAATTATTAACACAAAATAACTGAAAAAATGATAAATATGAATACATTATATCATTAACATTACTTAATAATGAATACATTCATTACGGTGGTTTAGTGGTTAGCCTCACGTCCACCTCACAACGTCCGGGTGTCCGGGTTCTATACCCATCTGCCTTGGCCTCACACCTCCATGTGTGTGTGGATTTTGCATGTTCCTCCCCGTGGCCTCAGGGTTTTTTTTCTCCAAGTTTTCACCGGTTTCCTCCCGGTCCAAAAAACATGCACAGTAGGTTGATTGCCACTTTGGAAAATTGTCCCTAGTGTGTGAATGTGAGTGTGTGTGTGTGTGTGTGTGTGCCCTGCGATGGGTTGGCATTCCATCCAGGGTGTATCCTGCATTAATGCCCATAGACGTCTGAGATAGACACAGACTCCCCGTGACCCGAGGGAAGATCAGATTATAAAGCGGTAAAAGTATGGAGAAAATAGAAGAATGAATGAATGATTGATTGAATAACATTCTAAATAATAAAAACATTATATATAAAGATATATATATATATATATATATATATATATATATATATATATATATATATATATATATATATATATATATATATATATATATATAGGGGGGCACGGTGGCTTAGTGGTTAGCACATGTTCGCCTCACACCGCCAGGATCCGGGTTCGATTCCCGTCTCGGGAATGTGTGTGTGGAGTTTGCATGTTCTCCCCGTGCCTCAGGGGGTTTTTCTCCGGGTTCTCCGGTTTCCCCCCGGTCCAAAAACATGCACGGTAGGTTGATTGGCACCTTGGAAAAAATTGTCCCTAGTGTATGAATGTGTGTGAATGTGTGTGTGTGTGTGTGCCCTGCGATGGGTTGGCATTCCATCCAGGGTGTATCCTGCCTTAATGCCCATAGACGCCTGAGATAGGCACAGGCTCCCCGTGACCCGAGGGAAGATCGGATAAAGCGGTAGAATGAATGAATGAATGATATGATATATATATATATATATATATATATATATATATATATATATATATATATATATATATATTATAAATAGAATGTTGCACTCTCCATGCAAACAGCACATTCGCCTCTAGAGGCCGCTTTTGTAATGGCAGCAAAACTTCTTTGTGGTTCCACATTATTATGCAAATGTAGTTTTTCTCGTTTTTTCCTAAATAATGTATAAAAATGCTCGTTCTCATAATTTTCAAGTCATCAAGCATTCGAGTATAACTCAACTGTTTTTGAATGAACCTCCAAATCTTATTTTTTTTCTCTAAATCTTTTCTCTAAATCTCTAAATCACAGTTCCACATTATTACCCCATTTTACAGCAATATGCGGAAGAAGAATTTTCGCCGAAAAGTGAAAAATAGTTCAATACCTAGGAGAAGATATGACAACTTTAGATATTTCAAAACAACATCAGTGTGATCATCGTACAATAAAGAGATTTGTAGCTGATTCAGAACACACACGGGTTCGAACAGATGACGGCACAATGAGGAGGATTTCTGCCAGACAAATGTGTCAGGTCGAGAGAGCAGCAGCTCAGATGCCACTGCAAAGCAGCAAACAGGTTTTCGAAGCTGCTTTCGGTGTCTCTGGAGTGTCAAGAACATCAAGGTGTAGGATTCTCGAGAGGGTTGCAGTTATACATAAACCTGTCATTCAGACACCTTTAACTAAATCCCTCCAGTGGGCCTACACATACATGAAGACTCATTTCCAAACAGTGTTGTTCACTCCATATGGTGGAAGTGCAAGACAACACTTACACCGTGGAACCTCTTGAAGGAGGTCCTATAAAGAGTCTGTGTCTCTATTTCTACTACTGCTCTGTGGAAAAGGAGCCGATGTCAGTGTGCCGTACATTCACGGATGCTAATTTCAGAAAGTGATCCAGGTTTTGACAGCTGATTGTGACAGTGACCCTTGATTCAGGTCCAGAGATGAGTAAACTCCCTTAAATCAGACATACCTGTTGGTTCAGTAGAGCTGCTGTCTGTGCATGAGGTGAACTCCGAACCTCAGGATCTGAAACTGAACCTGATTCTACCCATAAACCAATTCGAATTCCAGTTCCCCGTAGAAGTAAAGGGCCAAAGAAAGGGCAGCATTTAAATGTGCATCATGAAAAAAAAGTCAGCCTTAAACCACAAGTCACTTAGTCCTAAAGCAGTATCGCAAATCATCACCAGCTTGGTGACAGCATTCTTTAGGGAGGCAATTAAAGAGGTGAGAAACTCATTATTAGCCACAGTGGACGCCGATTTCTAAGCAGTGGAGAATGGAACCGGGTCATGTTGTACAAGTATTATTGTGATTAGTAGAACAGGGGAATATACCTTTAACCATCCCAAAAAAAAAAAAACACTCCTAGGACGTGCAGTGAATTATGAATTATGAAAAAGCAGTAAAGTTACGGAAATCAGTGGCTTGGGAAATATCGAATCATTTTCTATGCACACCCAATCCAGGTGAAAAAGATTGGGAGAGAATATAACTACTACCGCTGTGCTTTTCTGTATGTTTGTTATCGATGTACTGTACTCTTGTGTGCATCGGATAGGACCTCGGCCATGATTTAGCACTAATTCATTCATTCATTCATCTTCTACCGCTTTATCCGATCTTCCCTCGGGTCACGGGGAGTCTGTGCCTATCTCAGGCGTCTATGGGCATTAAGGCAGGATATTGGCAGGATATTGGCACAATTTTCCAAGGTGCCAATCAACCTACCGTGCATGTTTTAGAACCTGGAGAAAAAAACCCTGAGGCACGGGGAGAACATGCAAACTCCACACACATGACCGAGACGGGAATCGAACTCTTGGACCCTGGCGGCATGAGGCGAACGTGCTAACCACTAAACCACCGTGCCCCTTATTTAGCACTAATTCTATATCCCATTTGGCATTTTTCACATTTTTAGAGGTTTACTATTTTGCATTTAGTTTGCTGGTACTGTACCGATTTAATCAGACTGCTTAAGAACAGATTTCTGTTTCATTCATTTACAGTTTTTCTGCCCTACATTTGTGGATCTATGAGATAAATAAACCCAGATAAGTCATTTTGTTCGTTTTCTGTCAAAGCTTATTATTTTTGTGCAGTGTATTGCAGTGGGCTCTTTTTAATTGTAGTGGATTCTTCTGTTGAATAGGGCTGCTGCTATTGATTTTTCTTTTTTTTTAGTAATTGAGTTTTCTAAGGTTTATTCCATCAAGCAATCAGATAAGAAGTCCTTTTTCTTTATTCCACAAGGCCCGTCATGGCCTAATAGAGAGCAACAGTCTCTCTTTTGCACAAAAGTGTGCAGGATGCGTGCGGCTCATGTCGGCACTCGCCACATTTGGTGCAAAACGTAGCGTGAAAAACAGCCGCGTCGGTGAAAAAAAACGCTGAAAAACAGCCGTGTCGATGGAATTGCGTGTGTTGCACATGAAAGAATAGCCTTGTCATCTGGTCTTAGTCAGTCGGCCCAGCGGTCATCGTGCACGATAAATCCTCTTCTACACTGCAAAAAATAGCCGTCTAGGTACGAGGAAAAATAATTATGTTTTACGAAGATACCGACTAGAAACAAGTCCAATTATCTGCCAGTGCAGTAAGATAATTACACTTGGTAAGATTTCTTGAAATAAGAAAACTTATCTAGTCTTTGAAAAAGAACAAATAAGCATTAATGACCAGTAATGACTTGGAGGCACTAATGAAGTAATGAAGGCACTTGTAGAATGTAATAGAACTAGAAGTTAGAAGACAACATAAATGATCAGAATTGTCCTGTTGACTGCCGCAACCCCCCCCCCCCCTCAAGATTTCATTTTATTTACTGTTGTATTAATGTGCACGTTCCAGTCTATCTGAATAATTAATAAAGTATTAAAGCGTGTTAAGTGTGTTTATACACACTGTTGTAGCCGTTTCCATGAGGTCAATCAGACCTGTTTATTCGAACAGTTATTTGTTTATAACAGTTATTTAGGTCCACTGCGAATATGACCTTCTCTACCTCAGGAAAATCCCGTTTCACCAGAACCCTCCTTGTTGTGGTAAAAGGTCACTCCTGGGAAAGTATCTCTCTGAACCCCGGTATCTGAAAACTAGCGGATGAGATATGTGATGGAATTTCTGCTCTCGCTCCAGACCACGCTTTTGCATCAAACTCCTCCAGTTCAGACAGGATCACTGTTATCACCTCATCATAGTGTTCGTGTAATATCTCTACATACTTATCCAACCAGTGTCTATTATTGTGCTTCACTTTATCTAGAGTTAGATAGAGTATATTTGTTCATATAAAATATACCTGCATATTTTACATACAGTACGCAGGTAGATTTTGGACTTACAGTTGGGGGTCAGCCAAGACTTCCAAGGGGGTCAGCCAAGAGTCAGCCAAGACTTCCACACATGTGGTGTAATGAAGCCATGATACTTCTAAATACATCAGTAAGCAAAAAAGCATTTGCACAGAGGGTATATGTGGAAGAGCAGTATTTATATTCATTCATTCATTCATTCATCTTCTACCGCTATATCCGATTTTCCCTCGGGTCAATTTTCCAAGGTGCCAATCAACCTACCGTGCATGTTTTTGGACCGGGGGGGAAACCGGAGAACCGGGAGAAAAACCCCCTGAGGCACAGGGAGAACATGCAAACTCCACACACACATGGCAGAGACGGGAATCGAACCCGGACCCTGGAGGTGTGAGGCGAACGTGCTAACCACTAAGCCACCGTACCCCACAGTATTTATATTTTTGTAAGTAATTTAAAATAAAAAAAGAATAAACGAATAAAATAAATTGGGGTAAAAAGTGCTGAAAAGTCGTTGGACATGTTAAGAATCTTCTCTTTAACACTACTATTTAATACACAGTAAGGCTCTCATAGGTAGATCTTGAGAATGAGATGATGAAAGCAAACAATAGCTAGTTGTTTGTAACCCAGGTTCCCAACGATCCACCAAGTTTGCCAGGATTGCTGCATGCAGACTGTCAAGCCAGACATTTACTGTTCCATGGTGCCACTGAATGCTTCTTTTAAATGTTATAAACTCTTTAGTAAGGAGAAATCAGCTTTCCTTACTTGATTCTCTGAAATATAGAGTGGAGAGATCCATCTATGGGAAGGGCATCCTTAGCCGACCTCTGCCGAGGCAATCGATTGCACCGTATCTGGTTTAACATCTGGCTTCCTCAGTAATCAGGAGCAACTCATTCACAAATCGTCAAAAGCACTGATTGGGAAAAGGCAGTAGGAGCAAAACCCTGAGGAGCTACAGATGAGGGGATGTGATCCTCATCATCTGAGCCATCAAGGAGACCTACACCGTCCTCATCCTCGGAGCCAGGTGGTCTGTAGATGGTCGGCTTATCCTCGAATGAAGACAGGCATTGGTCGGCCGAGATGAGGAAGCTGAGAACTTATTCAGGAGCGCTAAGCAATGGCTACAGTTCTAGGGTAAGGAAAACATTTCCTGAGCATGTTTAAGTCCCAAGCAGACGGCACAGTGGGGATGTGAATCCCTCGTGGCGATGAGCACGTCACATGTAGCCGAGCAGGTTCATTGTTCAACTTAGAAAGTGTCACGAGAATGTTATGCAATCGGCAAGCAGCCTATTGAAAGGGATTCAATCGCTAACAAAAGATAACCTAGCTAAGGACTCACAAGTCCAGCGGCAGGTGATCCGAAGATCCGTCCTCCTGCAGAGAAAAGTAAGGCCAGATAAACAGCGAGCTGTGAGGTGAGAAAAAGTAATGTAACAAGAAACGAATGACAACTGAGGAATGGTAGCGTGAGAAGAGCCACTGGGCACACGCTCCTGTCTGTCAAGCAGAGGTCAGGTACAGATGCCCTTCCCATAGGTGTATCTTGAACATTAGATGATGAAAGAAAACTTGCACTTCTCCATGGCTGAAAAATACAGTTCTTTTTAAGAACTCTCACAATACAGAACTCTCTCAGTTCTCACCATACACAACATTATATTTTGATTATTGAGACATCCGTGGGAAAGAAAGAATCTAAAATTCTATGGAAGCATTTCAGTGAGTGTTTAAATTATTTAATACCCAGAACATCGATTTATAAGGCTTTTAAAGACTTTTAAAGAATAGAATAGAATAGAAGAGCCTTTATTTGACACAGTGAAATTGTTTCTTTGTATATCCTAGCTGCTTTTCGGAAGCTGGGGTCATAGCACAGGGTCAGCCATGATACAGTGCCCCTGGAGCAGTTAAGGGCCTTACTCAAGGACCCAAGAGTGGCACATTGGCGATACCGGGGCTCGAACCCCCAAGGATGTAATTAGTAATTTCCCTAGTGATGTCACATAAACAAGAGGTTTCATTGAGAAAAGGAGGTGTTGATGAGGCTCCATTTGTCCTTAATCATAAATTATAAAGCATGCACACTTCTTCAGTTAGAACTGGGGATGTTTTGGAAAGGTGGATTTCCTGTAATGTGTGATTGGAAAAGAGAGGAATTTTTTAGGACATGTCTAAATTTTCTTTGTCCAAAAAGTGCCCACAGGGTGAATATCTCATTTTCCTACTGGTTATTTCATTCATTCATTCATCTTCTACCGCTATATCCGATCTTTCCTCGGGTCACGGGGAGCCTGTGCCTATCTCAGGCGTCTATGGGCATTAAGGTAGGATACACCCTGGATGGAATGCCAACCCATCACAGGACACACACACACACACACATTCACACACACATTCATACACTAGGGACAATTTTCCAAGGTGCCAATCAACCTACCGTGCATTTTTTTGGACTGGGAGGAAACCGGAGAACCCGGAGAAAAAAACCCTGAGGCACGGGGAGAACATGCAAACTCCACACACACATGGCCGAGACGGGCTCGAACCCGGACCCTGGCGGTGTGAGGCGAACGTGCTAACCACTAAACCACCGTGCCCCCTTACTGGTTATTTCAAGTCATTAAATATTTGATTTAGGTTGTCAGGTGAATAATTTGTGTATTAAACAAGGATTGAGATTTTCTGCTCTGTATTTTGTTCTGGTGTAATCAGTGGTGTGCAGTAAATGTAATTAGTTTCTGTGTGAGTTCAACAGCAAGTATGTAGTTGAATAGTTAAAAAGATTTATTGGTATAATTCTATTAGTAGATCATTGTGCTAAGAGTCATTTCACATAAATTGATTAAGCAAAGGTGACATATTTGTGACAAAAAGGAAAATAGGAATATTATAGACTTAATAAACCCTAGTATTTTCAATACTCAAGTACACTTTTACCCTTTTACTCTTTGTATCTCAACTACATGGTTTGTGTACTTCATTCACTGCTGTGTGTGACATTAATGATTGTGTGTAATATGAATTATTAATGCCCTCCAAATTAAATGAGCCCTGTTTCAGTTTCAGCAGAGTTCTTCAAGGCAAGAAACCTGTGAAGCTTATGTCTAAAATCGATAGGAAGCTCTTGAAAGGGCTTGTACTTTTGTGTCAAAATGGAGCTCAGATACGAGATGAGTTCACAGTCATCCTGATACTGAACCAGCTTCTTCCTGTACATGCGAGCATTGATCGATGTTCTGTTATTCGCTGTGGGAAAGACATGGGGAAAATATTTCGTTTTAATAAAAGATTTTTATTATTGAAGATGGTCTGCTTTTTGAAATCCGACTAAGATCATTTCATTACCTTTTAGATATAAGACCAGGTAGAGTATAGCAGACCTCCTCACACTGATGTAAGGGAACTTCGGCTTGAGGTTACCCAACTCCGTCATGCCTTTAATGATGGCTTTGGCGACTCTCTTGGATGGAGAATTCAAACTTTCATTCATTCATTCATCTTCTACCGCTTTATCCGATCTTCCCTCGGGTCGCGGGGAACCGGTGCCTATCTCAGGCGTCTTGGGGCAACATTCTGTACACTCTGACAATTTTCCAAGGTGCCAATCAACCTACAGTGTATGTTTTTGGACCGGGGGGAAACCAGAGAACCTGGAGAAAAACCCACTGAGGCACGGGGAGAACATGCAAACTAGAGGCGAGAATTGAATCCTTACCCTGGAGGTGATAACCACTGTGTGCCCCCGGACTCAAGGCTTAGAGCCACATGAACCCCAACAAACTATCAATACTTTTTTGCTCCAGGTGTATAACATAAAACTGATATATGACATTCTAGTGAACAATTAGTAAAAGACACCTCAGTGTTTATGTCCTTCATACCTGTTCCAAATAGCCCAGTATCGGCAGCGAGGACAGTTGTCTCGGCTCCCCGATTGGTGGAAGTTTATGAGGAAGTTTCTGGTTGCAGTAGGTATCAGGTGATCTGGGAAACGGGTGCACAGATTAGTCAGTTTCCCTGGCTAACAGGTACTGCGGATATTCTAACGTATCATTACTCAACCGTAGAAACTTGGTTCTTTTCTCCTCTGTCTCCAAAAGGTAGATCTTCTTCTGGTACTCTACTGCAAAGTTCACACTTCCTCGAACCAGAGACTCATACCTTCACATAAAAATGGGAACAGGCTAACAAAAGGTAGCATTCATGACAGAGGGAGTTGGGATTAGTGAGGTCATTATCAAATATAGATGCCTTTATACGGTAGCAATAGTAAATATGTTGAAAGATTACATGGTATGTTACATTGAGCATAAATATGTCTAAAATGTTGTGTACCTGTGCTGGCCTTCCATGTATGTTACAGGACAGTAACCTTTAAGCTCCACCTGCTGAGGGAAGCGGCTCTTCACCTGGCCTGCACTCAGCTTACAGGGAAGAAGATGTGGAAAGGGTAACTTATGAGGGCTATTTGGGCCGACAAACTGCTCGGGCGCCTCGAGGAATTTCTATTGTAATGGAATTACAAACAAAAGTATAAATAAAATGAGGCAAAATGATGAAAATATGATATTCCTGATGAAACTAAATAGATTGGATTCAGCCTCCTACCTCAAGACATTCCCTAGATGCCATTTTGTAGTAGCATCTCTTGAACTCTGCAACCAACTCCAAGGAAGTGTCAAGGCTGCAGTCTACCAGGTGTTTATGGAGAGCCAGGCTCACCGGACAATAATCACCAAACTCTCCCAGACGAGACTGAAGCTCACTTGGAGTAATACACAGATGCTCTATGCTAGCAGCCTGGCCTGAAAGAAAACCCTAGAAGTCTACTGTGTGCTGAGATCGAGTGATTCAAGATATCTGTATATGTACACAAGAAATGACTCCAGACATTTTTCTATGAGCTCTCACCTTTATGAATTCTCTCCAAGTATTTCTGGATGTATCGGACACTGATCTGGGCTTCGTTCAGGATACGATGCAAAATCCACCAAGTGCTTTTGTGCGCATCGACTGCAACCCAGTTTCGGTACTGCTGATTGAAGTGTGTCCTGAGAGCCTCGATCTCACGCTTGAAACATGAAATCCGTATGTCCAGGAAGTGAGTGTCCTCGTGTAGCAGGTCTGACCTGTCAAAAAAAGGAGAAGAGCATGTGAGCATTGCTACACAGAACATAGATTTCAAGTTCAACACACAACAACGTACTCTCATACACACAAATACACTAAACATATACAGGATAATTCTGCTAATGACTCAGACCTGTTTGGTTTCATCTTATCTGTCATGCCTCTCTTCAGTATTTCCTCTGTGTCTAGCTGCAGCTCAAACACTCGATAAGGAATAATGCGGCGAGCAGCCATCAGGTCGGCCTGTCTTTTGGTCATGGGAAAGCCGTCCAGCACATACCTGGGTTAACAATCAAACAAAGTTACCTCATCACTCTGGCTAAAAGCTTAATATCAGTAAGACTACTGTAGCTCCTTCCAAACGGTTTCACTAAATTCTAATTCTATTTTTGTATTTTTATAGAAAATATTATTTTAGCACTTTGTGGGGCTCAAAAATAATCGGGAGCAAAATGATCTTGATTTGTTCCTGCATTAATCATCCATTTTAATGATTCTGTTCAAAGATGATCTTCCCTTGGGTCACGGGGAGCCTGTGCCTATTTCAGGCGTCTATGGGCATTAAGGCAAGGTCCAACCCATCGCAGGACACACACACATATACACTAGGGACAATTTTCCAAAGTGCCAATCAACCTACCGTGCATGGTTTTGGACCGGGGGACCGGGGAGGAAACCGGAGAACCCGGAGAAAAACCCCTGAGGTACGGGGAGAACATGCACAAACTCCACACATACATGGCCGAGACGGGAATCAAACAGGGATCCTGGCGGTGTGAGGCGAACGTGCTAACCACTAAGCCACTGTGCCCCACGCCTTCAGTTATATATTATTATTATTATTATTATTATTATTATTATTATTATTATTATTATTATTAATATTAATAGTTAATGATACTCGATTTCTCACTATAAAAATCAACAATGACTTAACAAAATGTTTAATTTTAGATAAATCTCACTGATGATTTCATTTTTCTTGGTTACAACAATAAAATTACTGAAAATTATTTGATTTGTATTTATATAAAAAAAAACATCTTTATAATGGTAAAAATGCCTATGTGCAGTTCACTGCTGTGAAGTGACCACCACACAGAATATGAAGAATATTAAAGATGAGGCACTAAATATTGTCTAATTGTTTTTATCATTATTACAGGGCACGGTGGCTTAGTGGTTAGCACGTTCGCCTCACACCGCCAGGATCCGGGTTCGATTCCCGTCTCGGCCATGTGTGTGTGGAGTTTGCATGTTCTCCCCGTGCCTCAGGGGGGTTTTTTCTCCGGGTTCTCCGGTTTCCTCCCGGTCCAAAAACATGCACGGTAGGTTGATTGGCACCTTGGAAAATTGTCCCTAGTGTGTGAATGTGAGTGTGTGTACCCTGCGATGGGTTGGCATTCCATCAAGGGTGTATCCTGCCTTAATGCCCATAGACGCCTGAGATAGGCACAGGCTCCGCGTGACCCGAGAGGATCGGATATAGCGGTAGAAGATGAATGAATGAAATGAATGAATGTTAATGTTAAATGTTAATGTTAAATCCCCCAACATTTTGAGATATAAATCTTATAAATATCATATACACGCTGACCCTACAATAATCAGATATATGACTGACATGGTTCATTACCCTCGTGTGCTACAGACTACATTCAACAGGACCAGTTCTAGGCACTGAATAACCAGTTCATCGGGCACAGTCAAGCCTTGTGTCAAGTACGTCAGCATCTTCGAGGCAAGCTCTGTCTTGTCATAATTGCTGAGCACTGTCTGTATTACGTCACCGATGGATAGGTGTGCCAGTCCATATTCACGAGCAAACGTGCGTGCAACTAACACATACAAACAAACAAACAAAAAGTTAAATGATTAAAAATGTAATGTTTCATAAAGATACAATGGACCACGCCAAAGCAAGGACAACTAACCTATGGTTTTTCCAGATTTTGGACTGCCAATGATGGCGATTTTGATGGGCAGAGAAGGCTTGGGCTTCGGCTGACGGAGGTATTTTGATAGGGTTCATCATGAATGTGTTGCGGGTCTCCTTGGATGCAAAAAAGTAGATGAAGTTGTGGAAAAGGACCGGGAAGCTAATATTCAGGGCGTCCTGCATATGCTGGATCAGATTTCCTTCTGCATACTTTACACCAATTCATAAAAAAAAGAAAAGATATGAGAGATTAGTTTTCCATCCATGGTGCACTTTGGCTTTGTATATACGGAATATCTCATCAATAGGAACATGTAGGAATATTTTGTGCATTTTTTTCTAGAAACTTGAACTATGTCAGTTTAACACTTTGCATTGCAAAGCATTCATACCCTTTAAATATTTCCATATTGTGTCACGTTAATCACAGACTTGAGTGTTTTTTATTGGGATTATATGTGATACACCAACACAAAAATGACAATTGGTGTTAAAGATTTTTTACATATAAAAATCTGAAAAGTTTGGCATGCATATTCAGCCCCCTTTAATCTGATATTCCAAAATAAAATCCACTGCAATCAACTGCATTCACACGTCACCTAATTAGTAATTCTACCTGTGTATACTTAAATCCCAGTAAAAAATATAGCTGTTCAGAGGTTTGATAAAAATATATCCCAAGCTTTGAACATCTCACAGAGTACTGATGACTCCATCATCCAAAAATGGAAAGGGTATGGCACAAGACATAGAAGTCCACCTAAACTGACAGACCGGTCAAGGAAAGCATTGATCCAAGAAGCAGGTAGCTCTGGGAGAGTCTGTCTACAGGACAACTGTTAATCGTGCCATTGCTGACAAAAAAGAACAAGAAGTCCCATTTCCACTAGGACACAGCAAACATGCTTTATCCAATCTTCCCTCGGGTCACGGGGAGCCTGTGCCTATCTCAGGTGTCTATGGGCATTAAGGCAGGATACACCCTGGATGGAATGCCAACCAATTGCAGGGCACACACACACACATTCATACACTAGGGACAGTTTTCCAAGGTGCCAATCAACCTACCGTGCATGTTTTTTGGACCGGGGGAAACCAGAGAACCTGGAGAAAAACACCCCCGAGGCACGGGGAGAACATGCAAACTCCACACACATGGCCGAGACAGGAATCGAACCCGGACCCTGGCGGTGTGAGGCGAACGTGCTAACCACTAATCCACCGTGCCCCCAGAATAGCCTTTATTCTCAATATACATTACAGCACACATACATTACAGCATTACTGTATATTGTACTGCACTGTATATTGAGAATAAAGCCTACTTGACTTGTGAGAGAGAGAATAATGCAACACTGAACAGCAATCACTAGGAAAGTCACGCACTTTCTCACAGGCATATTTTGTGCGTTCATCATCAAGGCTTTCATTATTACTACAAAACAACAGTGTCCGTATGACTTCTCGACACAATAAGCACCTCTAGAAATAAATGTAAAAATGCTCACACCACAGAAAACATTGTGTCATTCAGAAACAAAGGCAAGAACAATGACGCCGCTAAAAGAAATTCATGTACCAGTCTATATGTGTCTATAGCTTTAATCCATGAAGTGGTATTAAAAATAAAAATTCATAAATAGCTTTGTAACATGTCGTCATCACACGCGGTCACAGGAAGCACCGACCTTCATAAGTCGTTGTGCCAAAAGACATCATCCTGTGCACATCCGAAGCTGAGCAACTGGTGCTATTCTGACCACGTCTGCGATTTGATCATGGGCAGCGAGTTAGAGCGAAGAGCAAACATGGAACGCTGTCTGACACTGGGCAAATTTGCCACAGAGACGTTTGATATTAATCAGCAAATTTGCAGAGATGCTACTGCTGTGAGCCGTTTGAGATGTTTTGAGTGGAAGAACATCAATGGAAGCTCAAATTTCACCATTATGACATCATTGCGGGGATCCAGCGTGAACTGCAAGAAGGTGAGCTCCCGGAACACTATTTCGTAGGTGATAGTGTGTAAATGTAGATAAAGAAAGAAGTACTTTGCTCTAGACTTGAAACTTTTTAATACCACCTCATACAGTATGTGTGTGTTTTTCACTACTGTCTCTTCGACTGGTCGGTCTTGGCTGCTGAGTGTTATACGCTACATCTGCACACTGAAGTAACAGAATTTCATTCTGCTTTGCTGCCTGGATGAATAACAATAAAGCCCACTTTAATTTTGACTCTTTTATAAGATGTGACTTTTATAAGCTGTGACTCTTTTATAAACTGTGACATAATTAAATATGCAGTTAAACCTATGGATTCAGCAATATATTATACAGCACTTCATAGCTTTCTTGTTTTGTTTTGTTTTTTTTTAAGCTTCAAAAGCTTCATATCAAAACTATTCCTTTTGTGTTAAAAGGCTCTGGTTAAAATCTTTTGTTGGTCTCCTTATTTAGCAATAATTTACGAAGCTGGTGGTAATATACCGGCTCAGTCAAGCATGTGTGAAATATGAGTGAATAGATATTTTACAAATCACAGCTCTCAAACGAAATCTTCAATTGGCTTGAGATGATTGTGTGTGTTCAAAGGCAGTTTATATATATATATATATATATATATATATATATATATATATATATATATATATATATATATAATCCATTATATTTATATAGCGCTTTTCTAGACACTCAAAGCGCTTTACATTATGAGAGGGGGATCACCTCATCCACCACCGGTGTGCAGCATCCACCTGGATGATGCGACGGCAGCCATAGTGTGCCAGAACTCCCACCACACATCAGCTCATTGATGGAGAGGAGACAGAATGATAAAGTCAATCAGTAGATACTGGGATGGTTACGCCAATGGGCGAACTGGGCCGGGATGCCGAGGACACGCCTGTGAGTCAGGACCTCGGTTTAATGTCTCATTTGCTTTTTTTGACAGTATAGTCTCCCCGTCACTATACTAGGGTGTTAGGACTCACACAGACAACAGGGTAAGCGTCCCCTGCTGGCCATACTAACACCTCTACCAGCAGCAACATAGCATTCCTATGTGGTCTCGCATCCTGATTCTAAGCAGGCTCATCCCTGCTTAGCTTTAGCGGGGCAAGACTTGGGCTGGATGCATGAGGTGTGAGGCCATATTAAGTACTATACTGCAAAGAAGATTTAAGAGTACTGTAAACGATAACACGTCAGTTTATCACTAACCTGGACAGGATCCCAACACCCAAAGGAACTGTAGGACTTGTAAGAGAATTGCAGGAGTTTCTGCGCAACAGCATAGCTGATGGGATGACACCTTTGAAACAGCGCTTCCCTGTTCTCCACCAGGGGCTTCATTTGATTCAGTAATCGAGCACGCACTGTGTGGGGCTTCCGGCCAGCACTGCTCACTATCAGGTGAGGAATCCGTTGTTCATCCAAAATCTCCTGAAAGGTGTTTAACATGGGTTAACTTGGGACTTTTCTTGCATTTGGCAAAAACAGATAACTCGTATGAATTTACCATTGTGGCTCTGAGGTTGCTGTCGTCGCTGTCAAACCTCTCACTGATCTCTGTTCCTATGCGAACCTTTGCGGTGGCCTCTGACTCTTCTTCCTCTCCGTCCTCTTGCTCCTCTTTGGGAAACTCCTCCAGCAGCCGTTCTTCTAGCTTTTGCTCCCAGTTCAATTGCTCTTCATCTCCTGTAACTTCTTGCACCTCCTCATTCTCATAGGTTTTCTCCTAGGGGATGAACGGCATATTGAGGTTCTATTCCAGTGCACTACATTGTTTGCTATTTGAACTAGAGCTAAGTCTTACTCTGGGCGCATACTCCAGGAAAAGTTCAGCTCTTCTTTGGGCAATGGCCTCCTCCTGGTGAAGAAAATCATTACTTAATGCTAATAACGACCCCTAACCGGGTGTTCAGCAATAGGTTAGCCAACATTTAACAAAAACACGTTTTCTTGGCTACAGAATTGTAATAAAACACGTTCTTTCTCACCCAAATTCTGCTGCGTAGCTCTTTGAGTAAATCCAATTGCCCTCTCTTTCGTGTGCATCTCTCTCTCCATCTGTCAAGCAACGGGGGCAGCAGATGCTTCACCACGTCTGAGACGTCTGAAGAAATAATTAATGTTGTATCTGGGTACAAGTGGTGCTCCACTAGAAAGGACAGATCCTCTGAATGCTGAGGAAAACCTTCAAGAATAAAACCGGCTGACCTAAAAGAACCACGGAAATACTGTGATTACATACAGAAATATAGACATATTCCGAGGTTGAATGGAGCACGCATTTACTTGTAAGGCTCACGATGCCAGAACTGTGACAGAAGCTTGTCGAAGATATCGTGTGGCAACGGTTGTCCATCAGCTAGATATGACTTTATGAGCTCCTCTTCTTCTGTCAGTGGTAGAGTATCCTAAATGCACAAATACAAAGCACCTCATACACACAATTCAAAGAAAGAATATTTTCAGGGCTTTTACTTGCTGTTCTACACACCCTTTGGTGAACATGTCTACCTCAATAACAGGGTTTATATTTCAAATATGTACCTTGATTTTAAATGTACTGCACTGTATATTGAGAATAAAGCCTACTTGACTTGTGAGAGAGAATAATGCAACACTGAACAGCAATCACTAGGAAAGTCACACACTTTCTCACAGGCCCATTTCCTCGTTCGTCATAGAGGTTTTTATTATTACTACAAAACAACAGTATCCGTATTCCCCCCTATTACTTTTATACATTTATCCCACACCTGGAAACTTCAGCACGGAAAGATTTTCAGTAAGTCTGAACCACCCTAAGACATACTTCGTTATCAGTAAATCACCACGACGACCACATTAACATCATTATGGCCATCTAGGAAAGGTATTGCACCGCTTAAAGCTGAGCGTCTCATCGCCATACTGTGCTTGAAGTCTTCTATAGGTATCCACGGCTTTTCCTGCTTCGTTCGCAAGAAACTTCATCACCTACACGCTGCCTCTTTTGTCTGATTGAATCTCCGGATTGGCCCACAGCAGGTACGCCGCCTATCACTAGCCACTTGTCACTGCATGTAATAACTCCATGCTAGCATCCCTGTAAAATGTTATCTGGGTTTCACTTGAACGCCCCTCATACGGTCTTAAGTCTCTTAAGTGAAAATGTGTCAGATTTTTTGTCATGAGTGTTAATTGTCTATATAATTCAAAATTAGAAGGTAGGGGTGTGTAATGGTGCTACAGGACTTTTATGCAAAATTGTGATGTAGCAATAAGAATCATTATAAAATGTTCCTTTTATTAATATCAATTAGCATATTTGCATATTGCATATTATATTTGCATATTAGCACATAACGAATTGTGGCTGGATCCGTCCCATTGCTGTGTAGATACCCAGACTTTGAAGATATGACCTCAAATTTAGATCTTCAATCTTCAATGTGGATAACATAATTACAGAATACAAGCTCTAACATCAGATTAAATGAAAGGTTCCAATAAATTGCAGTTGGGTAATAATCGTTACTCTCAAAGTACCATTATTGTCATCTACTCTACTTTGTTGAGAAGTTATGAGGCATCATGTCTTCCCCTCTCTTATAGGCAAATATACTCACCTGTGTTTAGATAATTATAAATCTTTAATGTGGAATGTCTTGAACACTACATAAATATCTACCCAACCAGCACCTTTATTACCTATTCATCTCTAAATATGTAAACATTAGCATATTTTCTCACTGAGGTCAGTTATTTCCCAAAATGTGCAGACGGGCGTTATTGATAAGGATTTATTATTTCCTTTCGGATTTCCTTCGGGCTCACCTCATCCTCTGGATTGACAGGAGGCACGGTGGACTGGGGATGTTCCTGGAGCATATTTTGCAACTCTTCGGGCAGCTCTTCGGGCGGCTCGACCTCATCAGCATACGGTACGCGCGTACGAGTCTTGGCCAGTATCAGCTCTTGAAGGAGCTCGCGGAACTGGATATGAAAAAGACCCAACCGCCGTGCCAGCCATCGGCCATGAGTGGTTTTTCCTGAGCCACGCACTCCCAGCAGGAACACACGCAGGGGAGGAGGCTTGAGAAAGACATAAGATAAGATAACACAGCATGAAATATGCGATATATATTATGACCAAGGATTGAATTTGGTCCGAACTTGAATATGAACACAACTTTTGAACATTTATTGAAATCTGAATTATTTGATGCGCTCCTACTTTGAGTAGTTGTGTAGTTGCGACATAAAGCTCAGGTGTCTGCATGAACTTCCCCCACGCTTTGCTGCTAGAAAGGAAGTACACCATTTCTCTGTATTTTGCAGCAATGCTACTTGTGCAAGGAACCAACGTGCCCTTCTCTCTCAGCACCACGGGGCAGAACTTATTAGTATCCCCAAGTCTCCATTTACTGCTCTTTTTCTAGGGGTGAATGAAAGGAGTTCGTAAGTGATAAAGGAAAAACACAATATATATATATATATATATATATACTATATATATATATATATATATATATATATATATATATATATATATGAAACTTGGTTTATGCTTCTGCACCAACCTCTGATTCATCTTCCTCCTCCTGGCCATCCTCTTCCTCATCCTGCTCTTCCTCCAGATCCATGCTGGCCATTTCTTGGGCCTTGTACTTAAATGGTCCTAAGTTACACATTCAAGACAGAAAGTGGTATTGAATAGGAATATAAAAACTGGATCTACTTATGCAACTTCCCGCACAGCCAAAAAAAATTACCATCTAGATAAAAGGGAAAAAAGGTATGAACCCCCCTGAGGAACGGGGAGAACATGCAAACTCCACACATACATGGCAGAGCCGGGAATCGAACCCTGACCCTGGAGGTGTGAGGTAAATGTACTTTACATACTCTCCATATGTTCAATCATGTTCTGGAGCAGAACGTCAAGGTTTTGGTTGGCGATGTCCAGTGTAGCATAGCTGCAAGTAATGGACGGCTCCATGAAATTCCATTCCTGCATAAACTTCCTTAGCTGCAGCTTGTATATTTCCATTGCTGGGCCTGGCGGATAGCCCTGTTCCCATGCTCTAGGCAACACCACCTCTACAAACACACACACACACACACACACACACACACGGGCACACATAATTTAATAGTTTAAACAGACCATATATGATTCAAATTCTATTGAACATTACCACTTTCATCCAAATCATATCTGATGTATATGACATATGTATAATTGTATATTCATATACAGGGTTGGTGAAGGTTACTTTGGAAATGTAATAGATTACAGATTACAAATGACCCTATTCAAATTGTAATAAGTAGTGTCAATTTTCAATTACTTTATAAAAGTAAAGTAACTGATTATTTTTTGATTACTTTCATTTGTCCACTAGGTGGCGCTGAAATTAACATTCTAGGAAAAATTCATTCTTTCATTCATTCATCTTCTACCGCTATATCTGATCTTCCCTCGGGTCACGGGGAGCCTGTGCCTATCTCAGGCGTCTATGGGCATTAAGGCAGGATACACCCTGGATGGAATGCCAACCCATCGCAGGGCACACACACTCACATACACATTCATACACTAGGGACAATTTTCCAAGGTGCCAATCAACCTACCGTGCATTTTTTGGAACCGGGAGGAAACCGGAGAACCCGGAGAAAAACCCCCCTGAGGCACGGGGAGAACATGCAAACTCCACACACACACATGGGCGAGACGGGAATCGAACCCGGATCCTGGAGGTGTGAGACGAACGTGCTAACCACTAAGCCCCGTATTTTAGGAAACTATATCTATAACTATACTAAAACTATAATTTTTGTACTATATCAAATGCTAAAGGCTGATGAAAAATTAAATTAAATTTCCTACCAAATATATATTTTACCGAAATTAATTTGAACAGACTGATGTGCAACAAAGCCACTCAGGTAGATCACATGAACCTACAGTGTTTGTTCTGTATTTATGACAAACATTGATTCAGCAGTGAAGTTGCAATACCACTATCATCAGGCTCCTCAGGCACCACGTCCAGTTTTGAAAGAGCATTGTCTGTCTGAGTCTCCTTTTCTGAGTCCAACACCTGCTGCCTACATGGAATGCAGTATACAGGAAACACAGGATGTGAAACGGAACCTCATCCTGCGTAGGATCATTATATGCAGATTAATTATATAGAATCTATATATGCACATCCTTGTCCTTCTTCACAAGGAACTCACTGTAGGCTTTCGGCTGCTTTTTGCCTCTGCTCCTCCTGTAACTGCGCTAGCACAACTGCATCCACCACCTCCTTGTTCTGTTCGTAAATCCTTCTCAGAACTGTCCTTCCTATAAAACACGCGCTCGTGTTAACGCCTCCTAATGCCTTATGCTGAAGCGAATCAACCTTTCAGACAGATGTGGTCAATAAGAGCATACATAAATGAAACGAAATGATCACAAAGTTCACCTTCGCCCTCGCTGTCTCTGAGACAGAACACCACATCAGGCTGTAGGTCAGGATGCAGCTGTTGAATGAGTGTTAGCTGGGTTTTGGTGGTGGGATAGTTATCCAGCACCCAGCAGCCCCTTTTAAACTCAGCATCAGCATCTTCTGCCTGAAACTAACAATCCACATTCAGTATTCACAACCAGTATCACTAAATGCAACAAACAAGTAGTTATTATACCGAACTTAGACATTATTATTCTTAGAATATATACAATTGTATGAAAATAAAATTAGATACAAAATGTTTCTCAAATTGTTTATTTCCAATAATACTAATAACACTTTTCCCAGACTTTTGTTGCCCCTATGATATAGAATGCAGCCATCAACCTCAAAATGACCTATCTATCTATCTATCTATCTATCTATCTATCTATCTATCTATCTATCTATCTATCTATCTATCTATCTATCCCTTTATCTATCTATCTATCTATATCTATCTATCTATCTATTATCTTGCTATCTATCTATCCCTATCTATCTATCTATCGATCTATCTATCTATCTATCTATATTATCTATCTTATCTATCTATCTATCTATCTATCTATCTATCTATCTATCTATCTATCTATC
>JACRUU010000025.1:4469150-4544150 GCA_030449085.1 Kryptopterus vitreolus | reverse complement strand
TGGTATTGGGTCTACTAGCAATTATCCTTATTTGATCATTCCCAATGAGGATAGCTTCCAAAAAGGATCTACATGGGGAAGTGAACGAGAATGAGGCATGGCATATACACTACCGTGTATATAGCGCGGCAGGACTCCTGTATCACTGTCATGATTGGTCTGTCAGTAGACACATGTGGTGTGATTGGTGGTTCCAGGACTAGTTTTTCCCATAGTGAGATACTGAACAGAAGTTTGAAAAAGAACTGAGTTGTTTTTTTTTTATATATATAGTCATATGAAAGGTATATTGTAGAATAAAGGGATGCTTTGATCAGGATTTATGGGGCTGATCACTAATCCCTGATCACTGGAAGCTATATTGTTGAATACCAGTACAGATTCAACAATTACGGGGTCATTTATTCATTCAATCATTCATTCATTCATCTTCAACCGTTATATACAATCTTCCCTCGGGTCACGGGGAGCCTGTGCCTATCTCAGGCGTCTATGGGTATTAAGCCAGGATACAACCTGGATGGAATGCCAACCTATCGCAGGGCACACACACACACACTCACACACACATTCATACACTAGGGATAATTTTCCAAGGTGCCAATCAACATACCGTGCATGTTTTTGAATTTATTTATTTAATTTGATTTTATTTTGTAATTAAATTACGCAACACCTTTACACGCAACTAGTTACTCCTCAACACTGTATATACTGTATATAAAAGTGCACTATATCTAAATGACAACTGGAGATTTCCCCACCTCCAAAGGTATGAGCATGGTTTCTGTATAAAGTCGAATCCTACGATGGGCCTCCTCTGGGTAATTTTCTTTCGCCCTCACCATGTCGCCTTGACTGTGCATGTCCTTTTGCCCAAACACACAATTCAGATTTTTTAAATAAACAAACAATTGAATTGAAGCCAATGAAAAAAGCAAATATACTGGCGTTTTATTGTACATATCACCTTTTCCTTTGCCTCTGGCACAATGTGCTCGTCTTCCTCGTCTTCGTCATCTTCCTCCCTTTTTTCCCCTGCGTCACTCTCAGACGACGCCTTGTTCACACTTGAGTCGCACTGCTCCGTGTCAACGCGCAGCTTCTGGCCTGAAAGACGGTTGATCAAGTCCATGTCTGCACACTGCATCCAAGGAGAACCAGAACACGTTCTTCACTGAAATCGTTTTATGCACAAACTCAGGACCAAACATGGTGATAAGAGTAACAGAGTCACCTTAATATTGACGATGAAGTCTGGTGGAAGTTTGTGGTTTTTCACCAAATCTATTTGCTCATGAATAGCCAGAAATTCCTCAGACATTGATGGTAAGCATGAGAGAACATACCCTGCTCAAGCACAACATGGACCAGTTATTACATTCAGACTACCTTGAAACTACAACATCTACCAGCTTTCAATTCTATTATTTTAGGTACAGACATTATGTACTTACCATAGTTTTCCACTTCAGGCGATTTTAGCTTCTCGAGGACGAATGTCATCATCATCTCCTCTGGAATGTTCTTTCCTTCAGCGAGGATGGCTACGAGCTGAAATCCAGACGTCACATACAATTCACATTGGTACGAACGTGCTTCTGGTGACATTATTTCAACTATTAAATCAATGCACACAAACCTCCTTTGCTTGCTCGGTACCATCGTCAAGTCGAGTGCTGAGCAACTCTGTATCTGTAGATAAAGAACTTATTAAATAGGGAAAACAGAAGAGGACTGGGTAAGCCTAATGAAAATGACAGAAGTACCATCGATGAGGACACACCCCCAGGTTTGGGAAAAACTTCTGGCGAGGGTAGATTTCCCAATCCCCTTTAGAGGGAGAAAAAAAGGCCAAGTTATCCGAGTGCGCCTGTTTTCAAGTGCAGTCTAAGTAATATTTACACAGTTTTTTTCCTCGTTTATAATTACATGGTAATTGAAATAAGGTAAATATACTTGGTGTAGATACATGCTGTGGTTAAAAGTATGTGGACACCTGCCCAGCACACCTATGTGTATTTTTTTTTTTTATTCTCTCAGATTACTTTCCCTTTTGGCTTTCAACGTGATTTCTGGGCCATACCACGGAGCCATTTGTGTTCATTCAGCTACATTAATGTGATTAAGTCCTGATGTTGAGGAAGAAGATCTGTAGTGTTGGGAAGGTTACTTTGGAAATGTAATAGGTTACACATTACAAATGACCCTATTCAAAGTTTAACTTTCTCAATTACTTTATAAAAGCAATGAAACCGAATACATTTGATTACTTTTTGTATTACTTTCATTTGTCCAGTAGGTGGCACTTAATGAAATTAACACTCTAAGGATCAAACTGTTCAAGGGAGGAGGGGCATGTAATGCCATAAAACATGTAACTCCGTTACATGTAACCAGTGTTGGGAAAGTTACTTTGGAAACATAATAGGTTACAGATTATAAATGTTCAAAATGTAATAAGTAGTGTAACTTTTCAATTACTTCATAAAAGTAAAGTAAATGATTACATTTGATTACTTTTTTATTACTTACACTATGTAGCACTCGGAAAAAGTGATATATGATTTCGAAACTGAGCTGCTTTAGAGTCAATGTCGACCCCGCGGTTGGTGCGGGGGACAATTATTCTCATGGGGTGTTATTCGGTGGTCTTTGGGATTTGTAATTTGTAACTGTAATTTAACTGTAATGGATTACTGTCGTTACATGTAACTAGTCACTCCCCAACACTGGAGGTCTGGTGATTAAGTACCAGTTCATTTGCAGGGGTTTTGTGCCTTTGTTCGTTCACTTCTGCCTCTAGTAATAGAGCTCGATTAGTGCACAGGAGCACTTTTTTGGGGAGAATTTGAAGAACTCGGTGCGATGGTCAGTCGATCAGGTGTTCCTATACATTATATTTATACGGTAGTCTCAACACAGTCTCACAGCATTCCTTTATATAATCACAAACTTTAATCTATTGATTTGCACAAGTGCCTGTGTTGCTATGGAGATGGAGTCAGATGTTCCAGTCATGATGTTCCAAGACATGAAAAAGGAGGAAAAGAACACAAATCAATAGATTTAGGTTTGTGACGAATGATCATGGATAATGCTGACAGAGATGGCAAATTTAATACCCCCCCCATTTTTATATAGTATAATGCAAAAAATACAGAGGTAGGTTTATAATGGAATAAATGTGTGTGCCTCTAATTAACACAGTCTCGTTAATTTATTGGGAGAATATATTTACTTCATTTTGACTTGCAGGAACCACTGACAATGGTGTATCATAGTGAGCTCCTTCCAGAATATAAAGCAGTAACAATAAAATCTCCTGCTAAAATGTTGAGTAATAGTGCTTGAAGATTAAAAATCAATAACTAATAAGGGGGAAAAAAATCTATACAGCGTTTGTGGTACATCGAAAGGAAAATGTAGCGGAGGCACCAAAAATACTTCCTATTGAAACACATTGCATAAGGCATCTCCAGTGACAGGAGAGGGGGGGGGGAGAGGGGAAATTGATTTCCATGAACACGAATCAACAGATTGCATTTCGTGACTGTATCATAAAGAGCCGTGAGACTGGGGTGTTAGTTTCAGGTCGTCTGGAAAAAATCCAAGAAATGCCATTCAAATCGTATTGAAACACACTGCCAATAAAATGTAATCTTATTTTGCCCTTGTGTACACATACGGTTAATAATGCACTATTACAATTACAATAACAATGCAAGTGTCTCTAAAAGGATGTTTTAATGGTTCTGAAGAGTTCTCACAGGTTTTCCCAGGATAATGAAGCAAGCGGGTTTGGAGTGCAGAAATTCGTTCTCAGCCTCATCTTCTATCAGACAGTCAGACAAGTGAGCTTCATGCATATTATTACCATGAGATGCCATGATGGAGTCAATCATACAGTAATCTGCTGCGAAACGAATAATGCATATGGTGAGGAAATGAAATGCAAATAATCAAAAAAGCATACAGCACACATCAGTTTACACAACAATACGGACACTCAATAATCCTCACCCCCCCCTTTTCTCTCTCTCTCTCTCTCTCTCTCTCTCTCTTTTGAGTTCTACATGCTGCTCCAGCACCAGTGATCAGTGTTCCTGCCCTCCACCTGGGACTTGCCCAATTGTTCCAGCGTGCCTCTGGACAGTGTTCTCATTGACTGGAGGCCACTCTGCTGGGGATCTGACAATTTACGGACCCACTCATGAGCTTCGAGGATGGATTGGGAGTCTCTCTACACCACTGACCCAAAGCTGCAGTTTCCATCACATTTTACCACCTCAACATTGCTTATCTGTAATAAACAAACATTCAGTGTCACCCAGATGAGGATGGCTTCCCTCTTGAGTCTGGTTCCTCTCAAGGTTTCTTCCTTTCCATCTGGGGGAGTTTTTTCCGTGCCACAGTCAGGACAAACGTCTAAAGAACAATCTTTTTTTCTACTTTACCTGTGTAAATCCGCTTTGAGACACTGTCCATTTACATTTACGGAATTTCCAGAGCGACTGGCAACTGAGATGCTGAGGATTAAGGGCCTTGTTCGAGGGCTCACTAGTGGTGGTGGGATTTGAACCTGTGGTGATCTAGTCCAGAAGCCAATGCCGTAACCACTGAGCTCCCACCTCCCTGTCCATTGTTAAAAGTGCTATATAAATAAAAATGAATTGAACTGAATCAGGAAACTGCATTGTTTATACTTTTATATACGTTTTCTCACTACTCCTCGTCTGTCCTCACCTCACATTAATATGCTTTCTAAATAGTGATGAATGGGTTTTTATTACCAGTGTTATTTACTAACTATTCTGCAGTACTTTTATCACAAATCTGTACTTTACTTTAAAACTCCACTATATTTCAGTCAAATATCTTCCTTTTTACTCAACTACATTTTATGAACTGCATCAGACACCGATCAGGGTGGAGGAGGTAGGTCAATGGGTTAAGGCACTAGGCTACTGATCAGAAGGTCGGGGGTTCAGGCCTGCGCAAGCTGTCACTCTTGGGTGCTTTGGCAAGGCCCTTAACCCTCTGTGCTGAAAGGCATGACATTACCATGGCTGTGCTCTGACACAGCTTCCAAAAAAAAAAAAAAGCTGGGATATGCAGAGAAATAAGTTCACTGTGCGGTAATGTACTGTATATGTGACACATAAAGGCTATTCTTCTGTCCTGTTTTGATTGCTGCTAGGCGGTATACAGTTCAGCATCAGTTCAACAGCAAACAGAAGATTTAGAGACCAATAATACAAATAAACCTTAAACCTGAACCTGTCTGCTCTCAAATCAAAGCCTGTCATTTAATTTGGGTCTAAAGGAAATCGTTCCTAGATTTCTACTTTGTGTTTTGTGCTCATAACATATTCACATGAACACAGTCGATTAAACAAAGGGTCTTGTGACATAAATAATAACAGCAACAATATAGCCATAAATCATAGTACTTTGGATACGTTCATATATTTGTAGGTTTACTCAAGTGAGAGTTTAAAGAGAACATTGTTACTTTACTGGAGAACATCTTTGGATCTTTGGATTTGGATGGTAATTATTTTCACAAGTCTTATTACCATGTCTCAGGTCTACATTTAAGCACCTATTACCAACACCTCAACACAAAGGAACTGTATTAAATGGACAGCCAGATGAGAACAGGTTCTCTTTGGAGTCTGGATCCTCTCAACATTTCTTCCTTATACCATCTTAGGCAGGTTTTCCTTACCACAATGACCACTGGCTCCATTATTAGGGATACACATATGATTATAAGGAACAAACTTGCTTTGAGGCAAGGCCCATTGTAAAAAGTTTCTCTACAAATAAAACCAAAATGAACTGAACTGAATTTAATTGAAATTAACTGAAGTAAATTGACAAATCAGGCACTGATTGTGTTTTTGGTGCTTCCATGGAGATGCATGACTTTGTTTATGCTGAATCAAGTCCTTTGAATCATTTTATTGGATCAAATCCCCTTGGACTTAGTTTATTTTATATATCTGGCACTTTCACATTGTAATTGAATTCATCCCTCTTGATATTCCCTGCCCAGGATATGCTGTCCTGTCCTGTCCTCTCCTCTCCTTTCCTGTCCTGTCCTCTCTTCTCCTGTCCTCTCCTCTCTTCCCCTCTCCTCTCCTCTCCTGTTCCTCACTGCAGCTAGTAATCTAGTTATCTATGGGGGAAAAAAAGCTCGACTCAGAGACACACAAAATTCAATTTCTGACTCGTGGTAATGTTTTATTTCAGTTTGTTTAAAAGTTCACGTTCTTACCTTCAGTTTGCCGAGCTCCTTTCAACCTTTAGCCTCCCTGCATTTACTATGTTTATGTGCCACCATAGCAACCCCGAACCCTTAAAGCGCATGCTCAGAGGCGACAGTGACCAGCACATTGAGTTTTCTTTGTTTCTTCTTCTTCTTCTTCTTTCTATGTTATTTCTTTCTATACTCCGTTTCTGTTTCTCCCAACCATCTCCTTCTTATTAATTCGACCATAAAGCGAATTCTCGGCGAATTCGGAAGTCTGCATTCCCGGACGTGAGCGACAGGGGGCAGCAGTGTCCACGCCATAACTACACACCGTACTACATGTCAAGTTCATCAAAATGTGTGTGTGATTAAAATATAGAGCTTTTAGTAGAAGGTTTTCGTATTTAGTGTTCAGACTGTAGTGAAATAAACAAAATCGGACTGATTTGACACATTATGGGTATTTTTGGGGATGGTTATAATGCCAGACCTGTCACAAACATGTGAATATAAACCGAATATAAAGCTTTTTTTCTAGCTTTCTCATTAAAAGCCGCCGTCAGGCACTAAACTATGAGTAATTCTGTTTGACTGAAAACCTACACACCTACACCTACACACACACACACACACACACACACACACACACACACACACACACAAACACTCTCAGGGACTCAGAAAGGATGTATAAACAGTGACACACACACACTACCCTAATGAAAACAGGAAGTGCTAAGGCTTAGCTCTCCAGATGTTCTATGTTTACCCTTTTTTCTTTATTAACTCTTTTGTATGACTTACTGCCATCTAATCTCAGAGGAGACACATTAGCGAGTTAAAGGTTACACACATATACACACTATCTTGATGCTGTACCTCTGCTTATCACACTGTGGTCAGACACAGTGAGTCAACAACTACAAGTTAATACAAGCAGAGGTGACTATGCGTTATGTAAATGTATGTTTATTATTAGTAAAAACCAAACTCAATACAGAGCATGAAGACAAATTATTCTAGTATCTGTTTTATAAGTAATGATGGTGATTAAATTTCGCAAATCATTAGGACACCAAAATCAAACCTTTGTTTAAACACAGATGCTTAATGAGTAAGCTGTAAACTTCTTTCATGTGGAGAGAATATTGTCTGTAGACTTTTTGATCTTTCTATTCATATATTTATGAATTGAAATATTCATATTCATAAATATTTATGAATATTTATAAATATGAATATTCACAGAGATTCAGGTTGTTCTATTTATACGTCTATGAAGAGAAAAGAAAGAGACGGCACAGTCTGTTTTCTTTTTATGTTGTTGTTAGTATGAGCGAATACAAATAAAAGTAGACCCTTTTCAAATGATGTCTTGCTCTTATCTGTACAATCACAAATAATTCACTTAAGTTCATTTCTGCGTTATGAGGAAATGCTACATACTGGTTCTGACTGCAACATAAATAAATAAACAAAAATCATTCATTCCTTCATTCACCTTCACATTTACCCCCCCAGAGCAATATTGCGCTTATTCTTAGACCACTGTTACAAACTACTCCTATCAAGTTTGCATCACTGAACCCCTTAGACAGGACATTTTGGTTATACCTACTGGAATGAAATGACTCGCAGTGACTCAGCAAATATTAAAGATACCCCAGCGAAAAGGTTTTTTGAGTTTCATGTTGGTCTGAGTGGGAGAGAGATGAACTTTATCTGCTTGCATTTCAGGGCACTGCGATGGGGGTTTTCTATTTCACACGAGTGCTCCTGTTTACATTTCAAACTGCGGATGTGTTGATAGAAAAAATGTCCAGATGTTGCACTTTATATACTTGAAAAAATCCTTCATCCACATGAACAGCTTTACACATTTTGGCATGCAGACAGTTACACCACCAACATTCCTCTGAAATACTTGTGCCTCGTACAAAAGGCTGCCAAAGATGCTCTTCAGTAGTTGGAGATTTCTTGCTTATCTCAGAGCAGTTCAGTCGGATCAGATTGGAAAGTATAGAATGAGAGCCATATCTCCAACCATTCCTGCTCCAAAACAAGCACTGTGAGGGTGAGGAAATGTGCTAACATCTTCTTTCCTGTTCTCCATCTTACACAAATCAATCAACATCTCTGATCATTTAGTGACGTATACATGAGACAGAAGCACAGAAGACAACTATTGAATATGATCTTTTTATATATCTTTTTACAATTTATAATAAAACTGCAAAATGGTGAGAACATTTGGAAAAAGCACTCTAGGGCGAATTCTGCATTTACTAAGCAAATGATATATGAATATGAATAGTATTCATCACGCTACAAACGCTACATCTGCAAAGGATGAAGGTGATTTGGACGGATATACACATGAACTAATATGCCACTTAAACTGTAGTGTATTCAAAATAAAAAGGAATAGAATGATGTAGTATATATATATATATATATATATATATATATATATATATATATATATATATATATATATATATATATATATATATGACTTCAGCACCTCACTTTGCCTCTGTCCCTTTGTGTCATCTTTTGGATTGGATCCATATCCTACACATACTAATATGAATAATATGAAAACTCATCCAGGAATTTTATTATGACACACTTTTCCATTATTAATCACTGAAAGAAGCACCTTAGCAGAGAAAAAGAAGCATTAGTCGGCAACAGGATTCATACTGAACTTGTCCAACATTTGTTAGTGGAGTTAGTATTTATATATTTTATATATCAAAGGGCACATTTTTAGTGACTGGCATAAGCAACATTTCTAGATTTCATCCTGCCATGGAGTATTTCATGGTACAGGTTTGTTACATTGCTGAGCCTTCAGTGTCAGTGTACACTATACCAGACTTATATTTTAATATACTGTATTTTTGTCCATTAATATCTACTAAATGCTTCCCAATAGTCTATTCTCTTCATTTCATTCTTCATTTCGTTTCTTTCTTGGTTGTTCAACTTACAAGGAGTGTCTGCACAGCATTATATATGTTGGAGTTTCTCTCTAGTCACATTTCAGCCACCACATCATGCATTGCTAGAATCAGAGTGCATATGAAAGCATCCAAGCACATCTGCATTTTCACCTCCTTTGATTGCGGTCAGAGGGCGCACTAGTCAAAGCTCAGAAATCGCATCTGTAGCAAACTGCGCATGCTCAAATATAATTGTGTGGACTTAACAGCTGTTTTGTTCATTCAATATAAAAACACACACAATTTGCCTTCATTTCAAAGCCCCAGGATAACCATAATGTACAGGAAAAACATTTAGTTTATAAGGTTAATATATCGATAAATGTCACAATGTATGTGGGCGGTGCAGCTACGGCTACAATGAAAGGAGACATGTTGAATTGGGTTTCTTGCTTCGTGGTATATTCACAAGGTATGAGATTCCTGTCTTTGACGCTGTATTTCTCAATCATATTGGCGGTTTACATAATTGTGGAATCCTAATGACGATATTAAGAGGTGGATTAATTGAGGAAGCACACCAGGGCTGGTCTGTTAACATTATTAATTGAATACGAGAATGCATGCTACAACAACAGAAAAGAACAGATAAATAAATCAAATAATAAAGTGAGCAGTTCAGCTTTATGGACATGATTCACCAGTTTCCAGGCTCATTAGTGCTTGGGCCCTATGGTGTCCCTCTTCATAAACTTTCGGTTCTGGATCTCGCTGAGCGAAAGGGTCACCGAGCAGCGAGATGGGTTCTCCTTCCTGTACACAATGCTCTCCTTGATTGCCTCCTTGATCACCTGTGAAAATGTACAAGAAAAAGGTGTTTTTTTTTTACCAATCCTGATGTAATTATCTTTTAGTTGTTTTGTAGTATATTACAAGTATTTGCATATTGAGTTGCCGATTCATTTTTCTCATAAGTAGAGCGACCAATCGTGTTTTTCATTGGAGCATTTTTCTGTCTAGATGACATGGGTCATAGATATAAAAGTGGAACGAGTTATTAAAGATATGCAGTACAGTGTAACATAAAACCCAACCAGGAGAAGAAGTGATCAGTGGTCTATAAATCAGAGGAAAATATCTCTCCATATGCATTTAGATCCTTAATACAAGATGGTTCATCGGATAAGACAGAGGGTCATCGGCAGGGTGTAGCTCAGTGGTCTAAGGCGCTGGGCTGCTGATCGGAAGATCGGGGTTCGAGCCCCGGTATGGGCAAGCTGCCTCCCTTGTATCCTTGAATAAGACCCTTAACCCTCTGTGCTCCAGGGGGGCACTGCTATCATGGCTCTGACCCTGAGCTCTGACTCTGAATTTCACTGTTCTGTAATGTACATGTGACAAATAAAGGTTCTTCTATTCATACTTGTTTTTTAGTCAGTGCCTGTAAAAATGTAGTTTCTCTACTTCTCTCCATTAGATCCACCAGTACGTCCATGTTTTCCTGTTCAGTTCCCCAGCTATGATACAACTGTGGAATTTTCTGCCCTCACACACGTATTCTGTTGCTTCGCTCTACGTCAATCACAGCTGACTAAACCCATGCGCCTGTGACATCCAAACGTTCCAATCCTGTAGGTTAAAAATACAAACTATACTGGAAAGACACCTCTGCCATTCGACACCTTTGTCTCCAGTGTCCTCATTCCTTTCTAAGAGTGCAAAGAGATCATATTTTCAATTAAATGCCTTACATAGTCAATAGAAACACAGTATAGCTGATATGTGAGCTCTTGACATTGCTTTTGTGTGGATTTGTATAACCTTTCTTCGTTTATACCATTTAACAGTTGTTTAACTGAATAAGAAAGTAGTGAATACCATTTGAGGCACCATGTTTGATGGAATTATACTCTACTAAATAATGTTTTACCATTTTTATATTTGTTCTGGACTGATAAAAATAGAAAACACTTTTCAAGAATTCAAGAAACCACTATAAAAGACAGAAATCTACAGTACAGTTAATAGAATAGGATTGTTTGTGATCACTTTTGTTACCCACTCTAGAGGAGAGATGTACAATTGTCCTCTACAATTTTATGAGCTAGTTAAAGACGTTTATCTAATAACAGGTAAATGTTATTAGGTAATAAATATTTAAATACATTCATTCATTCATCTCCTACCGCTATATCCGTTCTTCCCTCGGGTCATGGGGAGTCTGTGCCTATCTCATGCAGGATACACCCTGGATGGAATGCCAACCCATCACAGGACACACACACACACACACACACACACACTCATACTCACACTCACACATTCATACACTAGGGAATAATTTCCAAGGTGCCAATCAACCTACCGTGCATGTTTTTGTGCAGATGTGTGCATTAGCTGTGTTTTATTTTATTTTTTAATACCCAAGAAAGGACTTTGTGAATAAATGTGTGCTGTGTTGAAAGTTTTTTTTTTTATAATTTAAGTATATTAATATGTATTTTTAATAAAAAGGTTACGACAGAAATGCATGGAAACCACAAAAAAATGTAAATGATGTAAAAAAAAAAAAAAAAAAAAAAATGAACTCGTTAATTTTGACAGCCCTATTTAAATGACACATCAAAAGTATGTTGACAGGAAATAGGTCGTGGTGCTGAAAATGACGCGTGAATGTGAAGAAAAAAATCTTGCACTACATAGATTAAAAGCCGAAAGTACAGATATTGGTGTAAAAATGTAATAAGTAAAAGTAAAGAGCGGACAGTAAAATAAATAGTGAAGAAAAGTCCCTGTAGTATTTGTTCTGCATTACTTCCCAACCCTGCTCTCTAGTAAAAACCAGTATACTCTTTAAACCACCAGGATACACTCATTACATACACTCTTCTGGCTTTCTCTTAATTATGCGCATGTGCGGATAAGGATTTTTTTCTTCAAACACAGTAAAATACCGAAGCATTTGTTCACTATTATCACTCTCATCATGTTGGTCAGGAGGTACCAGGATGTGTGCAGACCGTTATGTGTGCACCTCACCTCGATGTTGTTCAGTGTGTTGAACTCCATGAGGTCGTGCAGCTGAGTGAAGGCTTTGTTGGAATACTGGAAGTTAAAGGTGGAATATGGTGTTTCGGGGTCGTCGAAGATGTCGAAGTCAGCAAACTCTTTCTCCTCTTCAGTCGTTCGAGGAACTCCTTCAGAACATGAAGTGCGACAAGATAACAGACCAGCTTGATGACGTGCAAAATCCTTTCTACCAGTATTACAGTTTGACCTCAAGAGACGAATTACTGACACCAAGTTCTGCTTGTTTTTTCTGCACGCGAGACAGCTCTCTGCATGACTTTTATAAGAAAATTATACTAATCATAAATTATACACTTCATTCATCTTCTACCGCTTTATCCGATCTTCCCTCGGGTCACGGGGAGTCTGTGCCTATCTCAGGCGTCTATGGGCATTAAGGCAGGATACACCCTGGATGGAATGCCAACCCATCGCTGGGCACACACACTCACATTCATACACTAGGGACAATTTTCCAAGGTGCCAATCAACCTACCATGCATGTTTTTGGACCAGGGGGAAACCGGAGAACCCGGAGAAAAACCCCCAGAGGCACGGGGAGAACATGCAAACTCCACACTCACATACATGGCCGTGACGGGAATCGAACCCGGACCCTGGCTAACCACTAAGCCACCGTGCCCCATGTACTGTTTATGTTATTATATGATGCGCATTATGATGAGCACATTAATATGCAGGCATTGTTCATGTTATAGGTGGAATTATGCCATGGTAAGCAGATAACTGAACATGCATGTAGAGTTTTCTGTCTGGTCTGATTCACGTTTGCCTCCACCAACACGCGTGAGTGCACTTACATTACATGCTTGCACACAGGCACTTACCTGGTGCTTTGAACTTCCTGAAGTCGAGGTTAACCAGGACAAAATGAATGACGGTTGGACAGTTCTTGTCCCCCTTGGTGGGCTTAAAGACGTAGCACTCTTTCATCCCTTCCCGATCGAATACTTTAGGGTCAATTCTGGGAAACGGCAGCTTGTTCATGCGCGCCCATTTCTCGGCCAACAAAAGCTCCTAAAGAAAATGCAGAAAGAAAGGAAGAAAGAGCATGCCACTTCAAAGCAGAACAATTATCGATGGCACTACAGTCAATTATTATCCAGGCTATGTTTTCATGTTTTGTTGCCATGGCAGCAGGTTCCTCCCACATTTTAAACAATCCTTTGAGGGTAACCGAGGGTTTTCCAACTAAGGGCGTTCTCTGCCTTTTCCCAAACCTGAGGCCAAATGCAACGACGGCTCACGACACGCACAAAATCACAGAACTCCTTTAAACAACACCATTAGCTGTGTTTGTTGTGCAACCAATTCAATAGTAGGAAGAAGAAATAGAATGAATGATAGAATGAATACATGAATGTGTGAATTCATTTGAATATGTGTGTGTGTGTGTGTGTGTGTGTGTGTGTGTGTGTGTGTGTGTGTGTGTGTGTGTGTGTGTGTGTGTGTGTGTGTGTGTGTTTGTAGTAACCTTGAATGGAGGACTAGAATCACCAGGTCGTGCCGAAAAGTCGAAAGAGATAATGAGGTCCACGCCCCTCTGTGGTCTCAGGATCAATGGATAGGGTAGGTTAAAGGTTAGACCACTGTCCACGACATGGATCTTCTTGCTTTTTACATCAAGTGGCTCGTAGATGCGGTCAAACTCATTAGGGTCTGATGCCATTCCATAATCAAAAGTGAGAGAGAGAAAGAGAGAGAGTGGAGGCGGAGAGAGAGTGAGAGAGAGAGAGAGAGAGAGAGAGAGAGAGAGAGAGAGAGAGAGAGAGAGAGTGGGGGAAAAGAATGATTGTCAGATGTTGGCAAATCTACAAGGAGCTTTGGGCCTTGTAGGCCCATATTCACACACAATATGTGTATGTTTGTGTATGTGTAGATAGCTAGCTAGCTAGCTAGATAGATAGATAGATGCATGAATGGACAGACAGACAGACATACAGATAGAGTTCCGGCTTGCATGCCCTTCGTACCTTTGTGTTCGCCATCACACTCCGAAATGGATTAACGTTTCTATTGTGAATGATTGTATACCTGTGACGGCATCCACCTCCTCCTCGGGATAGTTCTGTGTCAGGACCTCACTGAAGGGTGAGAAAGGAATGCTCGTGTTCAGGTTGAGTCCCAGCATGAAGTTGTGCACTTTTCCTGCCCTTCCCTCGCGCGTGTTAAACAGAGTAGAGTCGCTGAACAGAGATGTGACCATACGCTGCATCCAGCTGGCCTGCTGGTCGTTCTGCTGGTCGTTCTGCGTGCCGACTACAAAGCAAACGCAAAAAAAAAAGAGACAGTGTTCGGATCCTGTGCTGGTAAAATGTCAATGAATTTGATTTAACTGTGAATTAACAGTTCGTTTACATACATCTATTATTATGCTGAAATGAATCCTTGATTTCCGAAGCCTTGTGGTACATTCTCGGGAGATTTTATAACATATATGGATCACAGACCTCAGACCACTGATCTCGGACCAGCCCATTTTTTGGTTCTAATGTAAGACAATATAGTGATGCATTGTGAGTAGTGTAGGTTCTAACCTTTGTATGACTCTTCAGAGTCCAGGGTGTCTTCTCCTACGATGTGCTCAGGCTTTATATTTTCTGTGAGACAAACACAAGTACTTAGTCTTATATGTCTCAAATCAGTTTACATATGTTTCTATTTCAATGGTTTTGACAGGGACAGACATATATACTATATATATATATATATATATATATATATATATATATATATATATATATATATATATAGATATATATATATATGCTATATAATGTATATAACAATATGTGTGTGAATATGTGTATATGTATGGGTGGATGGATGGATGGATAGATATAGGGCTGTCAATAGATTAACCTATTTAGACACTATTAATTGCATTAATTAACTATTAATTGTTATCAGTTAACTCGTTATATTTATCACATATTTTTCTGTTCTCAAGGTACCATAAATGAATACTTTTCATGTTTCTAATACTCTAATTAGAAGAGGTTTGTAACAGATGTTATAAATATATAAACTTCACTCAAAATCTGTCCCTTTAATAAAAGTATTCATTATTTAAAATGTAATTATTCTTTAATATTCATTTCTTGTTCATGGCAATGTTGTGGTTGTTTTTTTGTGGTTGTTTTAATTGTTAAATATGGTATGTGGCTCCTTTAAGAAATAGGTTTTGGTAGCTTTATCGTATGTGCAAAACTATCATATTATTATCTTATGTGCAAAAGTAAATGAAGCCTGAGTTTCACTGGTAAAGTCAAGCGGGTAACATTCAGGTGAAATACTTTTAGGGTGCTTAAAACAACAGATGAGTCAGAAAGGGGTTCACAAACTTTCAAGCAGCACTGTAGACAGACAGACAGATCGCCCCACCCGATAAAAGATATCAATCTGAAAACTCTATGCCGCAGCATCATTTTCTATCTGGTGAGAAAGCAAGTTTACATTACGCATTATCAGGGTTCACTCTAGTGAAGACCGACTGGATGTTTTGACAAAACCAGCAAAATCATTTGTTCATCGGTTAGATTTATCTATTTTGGCTGGCAATTTTATATGAATTTGCATAGCTGGATCGAAGTATTCATGCAACAATAATATACAATATATAATTCATTCATGCATTCATCTTCTACCGCTTTATCCGATCTTCCCTCGGGTCACAGGGAGTCTGTGCCTATCTCAGGCGTCTATGGGCATTAAGGCAGGATACACCCTGGATGGAATGCCAACCCATCGCAAGGACACACACACAATCACACACACATTCACATTCATACACTAGGGACAATTTTCCAAGGTGCCAATCAACCGACCGTGCATGTTTTTGGACCGGGGAGGAAACCGGAGAACCCGGAGAAAAACCCCTTGAGGCACAGGGAGAACATGCAAACTCCACACACACATGGCCGAGACGGGAATCGAACCCGGACCCTGGCGGTGTGAGGCGAACGTACGAAAACATGAGGCGAAAACATTTCTCAACACACACGCTACTGCGACACTGAAGTCAGAAAAGAGTGTGGAAACACCATTACAGGAAATAAGATGCTTTTTATAAACCACACGAGCCCATATGTAAGCACTGAAACAGCTTGGAGCCATGATAACAATCACACCGAAAGCAAGTCTCACTACTCCCTAATCTCGCATTTTACACTAACAAACTATCTAGGCATAGTTAGTGTAAGGCTGGAAATATCTCAATGATAAGAGAATGATAAGATTCCATGAGAGGGATACTACTGGGCTCCCTATCTGTGAGGTGCAATATAAATAGTAACTATTTCCATTGCATGAAACAGTAGTAATAAGTAATAATAAGCAGAAAAGTTGTGTGTGTCATACCCAGTTCCTCCTCCATGGTGCTGCCCCCAGGGGAATCCTTTACCCCCAGGACTCTGTTAAAAAGAATGGAGAAAGCGCTGCCCCAGACCCCTGTAAAACACACACACACACACACACACACACACACACACACACACACATACACACTTTTGCTCAATTTTGTAAATTGCTTGTCAACATTTTGGATATTGTTTTTAGCGTTCATTGAGGTTCTGCTTAAATAATGTGCAAATTCACACAGAGCACACACACAAAAACACATATATATGTGTGTGTGTGTGTGTGTGTGTGTGTGTGTGTGCATCACTGCTTAAAATGTTACTTTTCAAAATGGGTACAATCATTTACGCACACACAAAATGCATACATACATTTACAGTGCATTGTATATATGTGCACGATCTTACCCATTAAGAAGTGCAGCGGGTTCTCTTCATACTGCTTGACTACAGTTCCCATGAAGAATTTGCTGCCAAAAAGGTCAGGGGACATGAATGTGCCATATTTAGACATGCCAATCTCGTATGGACTGAACTCCACCCAATCTGTCAAACAAAATACACCACAATGACATATTATTACCACAGATAAAGTGATGGTCTTTGTCGTGTCTTTTTTAACCGAGAAAGATGAGATTCAAGCATCATATTACTCTGTAATATTTCCTATGAACGACTATTTTAGGATTTGAATGACAAGAAATGAAAGGGGGGGAAAGAAAAAGTACACTGTGGCTTTCTTGGCTGCTAATTTGACTGGCTTCACGCCCTGAGTCGCTTTTATTATTGTAATGACGCACTACAGTACGACAGCGGAGCGATATACCCGCGAGTCCCATATCCAATTACACAACCATCACAATGTGCAGAACGAAAAAAGCAAACAACTGGGAGGATTTGTGTATTGACTGAGTGATTCATTTGTGTGTCCCCTGACTAAATGATCATTTCGCTGTTGGAATGTAACTGGTTCTGCCTTCAAGAAGGGAATGTATTATAAATAGAAACATTACTTGTTTACAGCTAAAACAAAAATGTCTCTTATTAAAGCCTGAGAATACAGTGAATTTCAACCATGTAGGCCTTCATTATATCCTCCATCGGGTGTTCTTCGGCGGTCATTTGCATGTGGTTACAGTGCTGTACAACGGGATGAAGTGCGTGTTTGTGTGTGTGTGCAACAAACCGCATAGACAAAATAAGCCACATCCTTAATGCAAACCAGTAACATTTACATTCATCTCCTCCATGACTTCCTGACACTAAACTGCAGGTATTGTGCCTGCGATTTGCATCTAAACAATAATCCTCACACAAACACACACACACACACACACAGACACACAGGCCCACTTACCCGCGAACATGAGCTCGGATACATCGGGTTTGACATGCAGGCAGGTGAACAGCGGCAAAGGAGACTGTGCTTCATTCACTTTCTCCTGCATCTTGCTCAACTTAGTGTCCATCCTCTGGAACAGAAAGACACATAATGTACAGTACACATATACGGCCTGGAAATATGGGAAAACAATCATGGACGGTTTACTACGTACAGCCGGAATAAGTGTTTCTCCGATAAGCATGCCGAAAATGTCAGCAAAGGTGACGGGTTGCCCACTGGCCTTTTTGGTCCACAAAGCCTGGACGTAGTTGGTGATGTGCTGCGGCAGGAGCAGGCGGAGCGGGTTGCTGCTCACACTCTTCATCAGCTCTTGATTAATCTGCTCGGGACCTTTTCTAGGGAACTCTGGGTGCGAGTACAGCGTAGACATGTACCTGGGACATATACAGATGTGTTAGCAAAGAGCTGTGTATGGCAGAGTGGCGATACAGGGGTTTGAACAACCGAAGCCTCATCCAGTCAGCCTTAAAGACCGTGATTTAATTCAAACATTGTGTGAACGTTAAAATTCCAAACACAACATGCTTGAAGTACCTTTCCTCATGCACGGGAAATGTGAATTTTATTCGTACCATGTGGAGCCTGAGAGTCCAGCGATGTATGTTGTGCAGTCCAGAACGCCAGACTCAAACAGGGCCTTCATGACCCCTGAGAAGCTGACCATCGCCCTGAACCCTCCACCTGATCCTACTACAGCTATGACAGGGACCTGCACAGACACACATCTGTCATATTATATCACTTCCTGGACCTTCAAAAGTACTGTAACTTATACTAAAGTAACTGATTATATGTGATTACTTTTTCGTTACTTTCAAGTTTCTAAATAATTTCCAAACATTTATATATAAACTTTATAGCAGTAACTCAACGCTTGTTTACTGTCAGAATTTTAAGTTAATTAAGTTTATAATAAATGAATTTTCAAGCACAGGCTTCATAACAAAAAAATATTTAATACTGTTTTAGAAATCTTTTTCTGGACACCCTGGATGTGTATTATTATGATTATGATTATGATTATGATTATTATTCACATCCCAGGTTTTTAAAGACATTGTTCAAATGTAACCCTAATTGTACGCTTTAACATTTTCACTAGTAACTAGTTACTAATCAACAATGACTATATACATATACACACACACACACACACACACATATATATATATATATATATATATATATATATATATATATATATATATATATAAATGTTCTCAGTTTAATGAAATATTCACATATTTCTAACACATTACAATAGTCCTAGTTTGCATACATACACACTAATATACACACATACACACTTCATTAATATGGAACAAATCCTACATATAAGAAAACAAAAAATGCTGTTTGTGGAGCAGGCTTTATTGTTTAAGCTTTCGATCTTTGACTTTTTATCTAAAAATATATGGCCCAATTATTTGCACTTATTTGCTCAGAGTACTGACTAATGAGGTTGAAGAATTCATGGCAAGGGGCCTGAGACTTTTTTCTACACAGAATCTAATCAGATCCTTCATGGTTTTCAAGGTCCGTGCTGGTCGACCCTCTTCTTCCGCTACTGGAACTGGAAATGCCATTATATGATCGTTGTCCCACTGGAAGATCCAGCCATGACACATTTTAAGCTTTCTGGCAGAGGATATCAGGTGTAATATTGCTTGATGTCATATATTCTAAACTAAGTTCTTAACCATCCTCTTAACAGTGTGTTAAAACAATATACTGATTTCTAGTTGATTTGAACAGTTTATTACCTGCCCTATAGAAGAACATTTTAACTACTTTTTAAATGCTTTTTTGTTGAAATTTTAACTACTTTTGCTGTTTTCTAATAGCCACTTCCCAATGCGTGGAGCCCAACAAGAGTTGCATGTAACCGGTATTTTCCTAGTTCTTAACCCTAACTCTTTGTCATGATTCCTGGAAGAATGGAAATATTTCTAGTCACCCAGCTATATTAATTTTTTTTTTTTTTTTTTTTTTTACCAATGGCACCAATATTAGTGGAAGTGGCGATATTAGTGTATAGCATAAGTGAGCCAGAGGTGACCCCTCAGGAAAAATAAATAAAATCTACCTGGAAGCAGACTTAAAAGGAAGCAATACTCAGAGGTGTCAAGTAACGATGTAGAAATACTCCTCACATTTTAAAAATAGCCTCTTTACTCCTATTTCATTCCGGCTTGTCATCGTTCAAAAAAAACAAAAAAAACCCTATTCAAATAAATCGCACCGTCCAGACAGAGTGAACTGGTTTGTATGTGATCTAGTAAGGACATAGCGTAATGGTTCTGCCCTGGTGTGCTGTGAACTACAGTTCCCAGAAACCCCAGAACTAATCCAAGTATCCTCCCACTTCCAGGCAGGGGGCCTATTAAAGGACTGACACACACTCCAGCTTTGCAGGTTATTGTGTTAGATTGTAATGTTTGAGGTTGTTCTGTTGCTCAGTGCTCCTCTGCATTCCTAGCTCCCTCGATTTCCTAGTTTTATGCTTTTCTTACTCCAAGGACTATTTTGTGGATTACTTTTTGTTTGGGAATACCTTGTGTTTATTCCTACCGGCGTGTTTAATAAAGCTGTATTTGATTGCCTACTCCTGTCTCGCCCAGATCGCACATCTCTTTGAGTTTGCATCCCCTCTGTTACACATAACCAGTGTTGGGGCGTTACCCAAAATAGATTATTTCTTAAAAGTGATTATTTCTCCACTCCTGGCTCATTTATCAAACGGGTGCTTTCTCTTCATCCTCCACAAATTATGCTACAGTAGGTAGTTTGCTAGAGAGGCGTTTGAATAAATTAGCGATTGGGATTGGTGCGGCCTAATTAGGTTAAGCGTTTGTCCATTGTGGGATTTTTTTTTTTTTACCTTAGGCTTCTTTAACTTTTATACATTAAGTATTTTTACTTGAGTAAAAAAGCTGAAAAGAGTTGATACTTCTACAGAAGTCTTTTAAAACCCTATTTTCAAATTTTGTTTGCAAAATCGTATTAAATGTTTAAACTAAGGAAATGTACAATTTTAAGGGACGATTGGGTCATTCTGAATTTCATGCAACAAGTTGGAACAGGGCCTGGTATAGCGTTTTGTAGCATCACATTATCTTTTAAAAAAACAGTCCGTATGTGTCCGTTACTAGAGTTTTGGGAGAGGAATATTGACCAAATTGTGTCTGATACAGAATTGTAAATCAATGCTGGGTATTTTTTAATCTATGATGCATCAAATGATTTCAGTTAGTATAGGATCTAGACTACAGACCGCAGAAGACCAGCTCAACACTGAAGCAATGATGTAATAGATGCAGTTTGTCATTGTCATGCTGATTGAAAAAAAAAACTATATATAGAGTACATTTCGGCATTGCTGATGCGTTTCCAAATGTCCAAGTTCACAATTACGCCTATAATGCAGACGAATGCACACCCATCAAAGATGCAGGCTTTTAAACTGACTGCTTATCAGATAGATGGTGCTCTTTAGTCCATAATTTCCAAAACGAATCGGAGCACCGAAGAGTTTTCCATTATGGACCAAAGAAAATGGCATAACTACTGGATCAAGTTCACACTTGGCATTTGACATTGTGAACTGTTTTCACAGACACTGATTTCTGGGTTACAAAGACTAACATTGATTTGAGATATTGAATGAGATGAATGAGATATTTCTATTTTCAATTGTCTTTTTATACAAAATCATTTTACCAACAGGGCACAACAATGGCTGCCAGGCATTAGTTGACCTTCTGATCCTTTACTTTTGGGTCAGTACAGTAGGTCAAAAACAAGAAAACACTTGTTATTGGCAACTGTTGCGTGATAACGTTCTCAAGTCTTACAGTACAATCTTACAGGAGTATGCTCACATGTGTGAGAGAATTTTTGTTCAAGGGGAAGCTTTATTCACTTGGCCAAGAGTCCATGTTACTTCATTTCTTGCGTAATCTAGTAAGATCTGACTTCAGGAAATCAAAAACCCACTGCACTATGAAAGTGTAAGCGATCAAACGAATCCAGGAATTTCCAAGAAATGATTGTGAAATCGCATTCGTCAAGTAGAACCGTCACGTGTAACAACATCGTGAACCGATACGAGAAACATCTGAAAACTTCTGGTCAGAAAATCAGCATGTAGCTTTTGAAATATTTCCCAGCATGTAAAAATGTTAAAAAAAAATAATAAAAAAAAACAATTAAAAATGCAGCAATACAAACCGAGGTCTTTAACGGATGCCAAAACTAGGGAGGCCTGTGGGGTTTCCATTTGAGCTTTGCTTAATAGCACACTCCATATAACTTTTAGGACTTGTATATAAATATATATAAAAATGGATTAATGCGTGATATTTCTTTGCTGGAATACAAAGGGCAAAAAAAAATTCCAGACGTTTTTACGGCTGTTTGAGACGACAGGGCTCACATGGAGGAAATTGCGTGTCTGAACCTCTTCCTGTAACACCAAACAGTCTCTCTGTAGCAAATGTTGCCATATGAATGTCTACTATGATTTAGTTATATGCTGTTTCTGGTATTGTGTTTGTTTTTTTTTGTTGTTACTGTTCTGTTTATCAGTGCAAAATAAAAAGCAATGTATTCTCTTTCTGTGTGTGTATGTGTGTGTGTGTGTGTGTGTGTGTCTTGTGGTGTGTGTGTGTGTGTGTGTGTGTGTGTGTGTGTGTGCGTGTCTGAATAACACACAAAAAATTGCATGTAATTGCATAAGGTTCCTTTTGCATGGATGAAGTTGTACAGAAAACACTCACATTCTAACATCATTCAGTGAGCACAAAAAAAAGCAAATGTGTGTTGTGGAATGTACCTCCTGTGCTCTCGAGGGCAGGAATCGAGGCTTTTCCATGCCCAGCAGTTTCTTGATGCCCAGCATGGCCCTATCTCTTCGCTGCTGTCGGAACAATTTCTCTTTATCGCACAGCGCGAGACTAAAACGCAGGTCCATGGCAGAACTGGAAATAGACACAGCGACAACAAACTAACATCAGATAAGATTTGTTGTTAAATTAGATCATATATTGGATGCAACACTGAATTTTTGACCAATGTGTTTGGTTGATCCCGAACAGCCCCAGTCCTCAGAGTTAATTATTAGGATGTGATATTGATATTAATAATCAAAATAAAAATTTATTGAATGACAGGGGCATGGTGGCTTAGTGGTTAGCACGTTCGCCTCACACCTCCAGGGTCCTGGTTCGATTCCCGTCTCGGCCATGTGAGTGTGGAGTTTGCATGTTCTCCCCGTGCCTCGGGGGGTTTTTTTTCTCCGGGTTCTCCGGTTTTCCCCCCCCGGTCCAAAAACATGCACGGTAGGTTGATTGGCACCTTGGAAAATTGTCCCTAGTGTGTGAATGTGTGTGTGTGTGTGTGTGTGTCCCTGCTGCGATGGGTTGGCATTCCATCCAGGGTTGTATCCTGCCTTAATGCCCATAGACGCCTGACATAGGCACAGGCTCCCTGTAACACGAGGGAAGATCGGCTAAAGTGGTAGAAGATGAATGAATGAATGAATGAATGAATGAATGACACAAGACTCTCCCATCTGTGCAATGTTAATGTCATTCTCAATCTAAATGCCATTCCCATTCCCTCTCCAAAAAGGAAATCATATTATCCAATGAAATACAGTATCACCATATTGGAAAATTTTCATTTAAAGAAAGTCATTAGTATTGTGATAGTTTCTTAAATCTCTCACAGTATTGCAATGTGGAATTCTCATCTCCAGAAGATATATATATATATATATATATATATATATATATATACAGAGAGAGAGAGAGAGAGAGAGAGGAAAGACCCTGAGAAGAGAGAGAGAGAGAGAGAGAGAGAGAGAGAGGAGAGAGATCATAATATTATATAAGGCTCGATTAAGCCCGAAAGATAAGAATTTAAAGTCCGAGACACACCAAGCTGACGTTCGACTGTGTGACATTTTTTTTTCCACTGTTGGTCAGCTTTCGTTATTTTGGTGTGTTCTGAACTCGAGTCAGGCAGCTGTTTTTAAGCTGATTCTGCATGTCGATTTAGAGACAGAGCTTGAAAATTAATAAATATTTTCTAAAAAATACACTAAATACACCATTTGTACGCAGTACACGGTACTTCTGAGACAGATTGAGAAGCCACAATCAGCGCAGCAGACATGTTTGTGAAAAGAATTTGTTAGTAAAGATCAGTGCGGGTGTAAATGCTGCTTGCTGTAGTCCACACACATAATTAGTGTGGGTTACATTCCTGGAGCACCTGCGAAAATTTGGAAAATGCCTATTTTTTTTTTATTTAATGCCTAAATATGCCCCAAAACACTTTCAAACTCAAAAATCCTCAATAAAAAGAATTGCAGTACTAGAATGTAAAACACCAAAGAAAAGGATGTACCAAAGAAAATGTGCTTGCACGTACAGTTCATGTACTGTATATTTACAGTTCTAGATCTTTCTCTGTTTGATGCAAACTACAGACCACTGCCGCTAGCTGGAATGGGAGAGTTACAGTACTGGTTTAAGCATTTTTAAATTTTTTTTTTTTAAAAGGCAAAATTCTTATTCTGCCAATCATCATTTTCATCATTAATGACACTCAATGACCTCTGATATTCCAGACATACTAAGACACTGAACACCCAAACAAAAGCTTATTTTGATAAATAAAAAAATACAAGAAAAAAAAACTGACAGCATTGTATCCATAAAGTACATACCAGACTTCCAGAGCGAGCTCTAAGAACACTTTTGTGGCCTGTTGGGACAAAAAGATATTGTGGTATTGTGTAAGAGGGAAGAAAGAAAGGAAAGAAACAAACAAAAACAAACAAGGCTTACTTTTCCTATAAGAAACGGCATTATTTCCTTTTGTCCCACTTTGAGGCCGGAAATGGAATATGTCGTTGTACCCAGTGTCTCATCCATCACGTAATTAGCGTCCATTAATGTTATCTGAAAGCGTTAGCCCAAGAAGAAAAAGAATTAGTTCAAAGGTAAAAGTTATTCGGGAAAAAAAGGCTTTTTTTTTACCTCCAGAACGTTGTCTTGATTTGGGTCCAGGATGAACTGGAAGCTTTCATTCCACTCAGGGTTGATGTCATTATCGATGTGCCTGGTCCTCTTCCGGCTCTCAGGAGCAGTGGGAATGAAAAGCTCTACGTAGGGGTCCGGGGTATCCACTACACACACAGACACACACACACACACACACACACATAGCGACATACAGATAGAGAAGTGTGGATGTACAGTGAGTAAATGGATAAAAGCTGAATATTTGACATGAAGAAATGTGAACATTAAACCAGTGAAATAATGTTAAACCACTCACACAAGTCCCCCAGAGCTCCTTTAGTGACATTTTCAGCTCGCAGCACGTTCACTGCAAACCTGTGCGAGTACTGCTGCTCTACCTGAAAAGCAGAAACAATGACAACGAAATAAAACAAATAAAATAGCAAAAATGATTGCTAATAATGTTCCTATTCAATTAATCTTATGACTGTCATTATATATATATATATATATATATATATATATATATATATATATATATATATATATATATATATATATATACTGCATGAAAATAGAACTGTGAGAGCCATACTATCCTGCTGAACAGTGTTTCTCCTGAACGCATGTCAGGTAATAAAAGAAAGAAACTAGGAAACCAATAAAGGAAATAAAAGAGGGGAAAAGGAATAAAGGACAGATGTAAGGAAGGAGGAAAGGGAAGGAAAAATTAATGGAAGAATTAATATATTGGTGCAAAAGGAACGAACGAATAAAGGAAGATAAGAGCGAAGTTTACATTGCATTTGTTCACCATTACTGCACACCTCAACATTGTTTATCATCTGCGTTATCTGTGTAAAGCCGCTTTGAGACAATGTCCATTGTTAAACGTGCTACAAACATTAAAAGGAAAGGAAAATAAAAAAAGAAAGAAGGACGACAGAAAAACTGAAAGAAAGAAAATATAATTGCATGAAAGGAGAGAGAAGGCGGGAAAGAAGGAAGGAAGGAATGATTACTATATGTACAATTAACTCATAGTCTGCATCTACATAATAATCATCTCTCTCTCTCTCTCTCTATCACAGAGCAACTTCCAAGATCAGATAAATTCCAGACTTGACTGGAATCTTGGCTATATCTGATCAGACCAGAGGTTGAAGGAGACCCCACCTACACTTTCTTCCTGTCACATGGTTCAACGAATGTGTTTAAAGTGCATGTTTCGGGATCCATGTGCATTTTTGTCATGCTTTTTTTTCATATTTTCCATTTAAAAAAATGAATACCCTTGTTTTTAGTATTCAGAGCTTTTATTCACTACTTAGTTGAGGCACCTTTACCAGAAGGATTGCTTTTAATATTAATATTTTAATATTTTTTATCATTCTCAAGCTTGGTCAGGTTGGATGGGATAGTGTCGGTAGGCAGTCCGTTTCAGGTCTCCCCAGAAATGTTCAATAGCTCCAACTATTAATGAGCCTCTGTAGGACATTTGTCCTAAATCCACTACTGTGTTGTCTTGGTTATGTACTTAACGGATGTTTTCAAGTAATGAGCAGTGGCGGATGAAGGACACAAACCATGTAGCTGAATTAAAGTAGAGATGCAGTGGATAACATATTAAAACTCGACTGTTACTCTGAGCACAACAATCTGTTATAGCTTGTGTTGCTTTGTTGCATTTATCTAATATTTGCACCAATCAGTGTTTTTTTTTTTTCAAAACAACACAATGGACTTCTTGTAAAAGCCTGGAATTTCCTCCAAATTTCCAATGTCTCTTTCAAAAGTACGTATTTGAGTCACTGAAACAAATCCTTGTATCATTCTACACAAACAAAGCAGTAAAAATATTAGTATGAAGGTGTTTTATTGTATATCATATATTTATTGTATAGAAATCTGTGAATTTCAACAGCCCAAATGTTTTTACTTGACTGCATACTGACTGTAAGAGACCTGGACAGGATTCACACTTTTACTGTACTGTACTGTAGTTAATTTCTTGGTTGTTTATCAATTTTCAAAATGTACAATTCTGTTGTTTGAGCTGTCGCCAATTGAAGTTTGACATATTTTTCCTGAATGCATTTGAGAACTTGTTGAAAAACTGTTATAGAATGTTATTAATTCTCAAACCCTGAGTGAAGGCTATTCAAATCATCACGAGCCCAAATCCTTCTTTCGACTACTTAAAAAAAAGCCCATATAAGGGCACGGGTGTTGTAATGAGTTCAAATCTATCGTTTTTTTTTGTTGAGAATTTTACTGCCTGTGCTTGATCTGATGCTGAACTGTATGTTGGTTGATAAGTAAATAACACCAAGCACCAATCAATCCAAGTTCAAAACATCCAAGTTCTAACCTGATTGGTGGCTTTCTGTGTGTTTGACCAGTTAAGTTTTTATCCAGTCATAAATAAACTGGATACTTTTGACAACTAAAATGACTAATGTTCCACCTGGAGGTCCTGACCGGTATGGAACAGGCTTTTATTGAAGATATCTCTGTACTTTGATCCATTCAGCTTTCCCTGAACCATGACCAGTCTCCAAGTCTCTGCTGATGAAAACACCCTGCTGTTGGCCACACCGGGATTCATTGTTGGGATTCTTTCGGGTAGGTGATAAGTGGTCTGCTTGGTGTGCTCCACATTTCCAACGTCCGGACAAGAAGTTTAATCCTGGTTTTATCAGACCTGAGAATCTTGTCCCACACCATCTGAGAGTCCTTCATGAGATCCTTCTTAGGAATTTAAGATTCTTAGATTCTTAAACTTAAGATTCTGAAATAAAGCATAGTGTAATGGAAAGCTGCAGTGATGGTTGTCCTTCTGGAACTTTGCTCATCTCCACACAGGATCTCTGAAGCTCACACAGAGTAATCCACAGATTCTAGTTTGTCTAGATGATCAGCTCCTGGAAAAGTCCCAGCTGTTCAAAACTTCTTCCATTTGAGAATTACCGAGGTCACAGTGTGCTTGGGAATTTTTCATTCATTCATTCATTCAGTCATTCATCTTCTACCACTTTATCCGATCTTCCCTCGGGTCACGGGGAGTCTGTGCCTATCTCAGGCGTCTATGGGCATTAAGGCAGGATACACCCTGGATGGAATGCCAACCCATTGCAGGGCACACACACTCACATTCACACACTAGGGACAATTTCCAAGGTGCCAATCAACCAATCGCGCATGTTTTTGGACCGGGAGGAAACTGGAAAACCCGGAGAATTGAAATAACTTTTAAATGATAATTTTTTCCCCCTACCATTTCTGTTTGCATTATCTCACGGTAAAATTAGCATGTAATTTACATATTAAAACTAGTGCTGGAAATGGCAAATGAAAACTACTGTATATAATTTACTTTTACACCAATGTTTGCACATATGATAATGGGAGATGTAAATACAGAAATAAGTTTGCATTCTTTGAAGATTGCATTGCCATTTTGTATTTAACTTCTTAAATTGGATTTCGCTAACTCAATGAATAAATAATGACATAAGAATGTTTAAATACATAAATGAGGGTATATAATTCACATAAAATGTAATAAAAATGATACACTAAACACTAAAAAAATACCCTATCATGCCTACTACGGATTTGCATAAAACAGCAGTAACACAAACAGCCTTTTTCTACGGGCAAAGAGGAACGTTATTATAGGAAAGGCATGTTTTTGTTGCACTCACAATGATGTACTGATATGGATCAATGGCAGCCATAGTGTTGTTTAACACTGAAGTGTTCCGGAACAGCTGGTGATCCCACGTTCACGCGAAACTCTGACCCTCCGAGGAAGAAATCTTTTGGAATAGGAATTTTCATCTAGTAAAAGGCGATTGATTAAGGAATGACGGAAGAAAAGAGGGAAGAAAAGTTATTAAACTCAAAAAGTATTCAAATGAAAAACTTTGTCTTTTATAATATATAAGCATTATGTGGTTTGTATGTATAAGGTCAAAAGCTTTGACTTTTCCTTGAGTGTCTATAATGCGTTTCTGGGGACATATATATATATATGTGTATGTGTGTGTGTGTGTGTGTGTGCGTGTGTGTGCGCGCGAGTGTGCGAGAGAGAGCAACGAAAGAGGAAGTGTGCAGCTAAAGAAATACTAAGATAACACTAAGTTTCAGTGGTCAGATGAAAATGTACTCATTAGGGTCAAAATCAACACCATGAATAAGCAGAAAGCATGAAACATCAGCACAAGTTCAGCATCTTACCAACCCCCTGCTTCCTGGTATTCTGCACACTACTTTTAACACGTTTACACCTGCATTGCTGTGCTATCGCCGCCATGACCTCTTTGGGTTCCCATTTTCATTATCTGAACATTTCCTGTTCCTGAATGTACTCTGGGTGTTTGACATGCACTTCATTTACTTTATTCCAGCGCCATGATTCTTATCTCCATGTGCACAGTCTGCATTACTTTTCCTGATGTACACGATGCTAGAATCAGGGACTGTCATACTGTATGTGCAAATGTATTCACTCCGCTAAATAATCCAATGCATAACTAAATTGTTCATTTATATATGCACACACACACACACACACACACACACACACACACACACACACTTTCAGAAATCTATTATATGCAAGTACTATAAGAAAAAAAAAAGGTCCTGGTCCTGGTATTGATGAACCACATGTCCTTTGAACTGTGTGTGTGTGAGCTTGGATTACAAACTCAGATATTCAGGACCAAGGTTTGGGAATCAGTGTACAGATGTATAGATTATAAATGCACTCGTGGAAGCCTGTTTGAAAGTCTTTGGATGGATGACACACACACACACACACACACACACTTCCTCGTCCACTTTTCTAAAGCATTCCATTGCACACTTTATGCATTTTTTTTTTTTTACATTCTTTGAAACATCACCACACAGATCCTAACCCTAACCCAGGCCAGGAGGTCTCTTCAGAAGATTTACAACTATGATGCAACGATCTTTCTTCACCTTCCTCCCTGCACAGCTACTTCCTAATCTCCAGGACCATTATTCAAGCACGGACCCATGTACTTACCAGAGAATTTCATGACAAATGCGATGTCCTGCAAAAATAAAGAAGGAAAGACCTCGATTTCATTCTGCTCGAGGCATACATGATCATGAAGCGGAGGAGGAAAGAGTGCTGGAGGAGCACTGACTTTTTTTTTTTCCTCGAGCGAATAAACACGCCCACGATCTGTCTCTCTCTCCCTCACTCACACCACACACACACACACACACACACACACACACACACACACACACTAAGTGCACTAGGAAATCCATGCACACACATGTTTGTATACTTTTTCCACTAGGGGGAAATCTCACACCATTCCCTAGCACACAGTTCTGGGTGTTCCAAAGAAAGTGATGGTTTAATTTTTTTACTACATATTTTATAATATCTGTATTTTAAAAAAAAAATCACTACTCCACTCTGAAAAACCGCCACATTTCTTTTTCAACGTTTGAATAATTCCAACATTTTACTTGCTATTTGTTCTATTTTCCCGCAATACATAATTTCAAATTTCTGACTTCTTTTACATCTTTTTTTTTTTTTTAATTCTGACTTTTTCCCCACACAATACTATACATATAATGCTTTCAATTGTTAGTTGTGTAGGTATTAATTTATTAATTTATTTACTTTGTACAGATGTTTTTGGACATGATTTGTAGAAGGTTGTTCTCGCCCTCCCCCCTTCCCTCCCTCTTAGTATGTTACAGTGTGGAGTGAAGTGCGTGTAGAATGGGAGCAGGCAGGTAGAGTTTTTTTTTTGTGCGTCACTCGAGGTATAAAAGCAACTGCTTACTCAAATCAGATCATTCACTCAGAGCTGGCGAGGAGATAAACACAAGCTCGACGACGCACTCTACTATGTACACGACGAGGCTGTTCCTCCTTTTATCCTTAGGCTTCTTCCTGACATGTCAAGGAGGTGAGTTATTTACATTAAAATGCTCCTTTTCATTCTAGATCCTAATCTGACCCATGTTCGAGATTGTTGGTGCTGTGTGTGCTCCTGTTCTAAGAACCTGTATTTCTGTACACAACATGTTCAGCTGACCCATGTTGCTCGCAGCCATGCCAGAACCGTGGTGTGTGTACAGCTCGAGGTCAAGACTCTTACGAATGCGACTGCACCCGGACCGGATATTACGGCCAAAACTGCACGACTCGTAAGTAAAACGCGACTGAACATGAGACGTTCATGGCGGCCGCTCTCTCTAACCTCAGCGCCTTTATTCCCTCCGCAGCCGAGTTCTTCACGTGGCTGAAAGTGTCCCTGAAACCCACGCCGAACAGCGTGCACTACATCCTGACACATTTCCGAGCCCTCTGGAACATCATCAACAACATTCCAGTACTGCGGGACTCGGTCATGCGTTATGTCTTAACATGTAAGTTGAAACCCAGAGCTGTGAGAGTCGAAACAGGTTGAAATCTGAAAATTTTTTTTTAATACAATCTTCCGTCTCCAACAAGCACGCTCCCACTTGATTGAAAGTCCCCCAACATTCAACGCTGACTACGGTTACAAGAGCTGGGAAGCCTATTCCAACCTGTCGTATTTCACGCGAACGCTACCTCCTGTTCCGCACGATTGCCCAACACCTATGGGAGTTGCAGGTGAATGTCACTATCCAAACCAGTTCTTTGGCATTTTTTTTTTGGACAGATTCAACTACCTCAGATAAGCATTACATCATCACAAACCTAGGCGGCATGCCTGAATATGTGAACTGGGCTTTGAGGTTATCTTTTCATATACGAGAAGAAAAATATACCTTCCTTTAGCATGAGCTTTCTCTTTCAGGCAAAAAAGAGCTGCCTGATGTGAACGTGGTGGTGCAGAAATTCTTGGTCAGGAGGAAGTTTATTCCTGACCCACAGCGTACCAGTCTCATGTTTGCCTTCTTCGCGCAACACTTCACACACCAGTTCTTCAAAACGGACATGAAGCGAGGCCCAGCCTTCACTAAGGCCAAGAACCACGGGGTGAGTCATCTAACGCGCTTAACGTTTTCACGCCATACCGTGTTCGTCTCCCATAACCGGGTACGTATAATCCTCCAGGTTGATCTGAGTCACATTTACGGGGAAGACCTAGCACGGCAGCATAAGCTGCGGCTATTTAAGGACGGCAAGCTAAAATATCGGGTAGGTGTCGGTTTCTCTGAAACTTTTCGTTTCTGTGTGGTATTGGTAATTGTATCCCCCATATTTACCTGTTTTATTTCAAATACAATTTTTTCCTTTAGGTCATGGATGGTGAGGTTTATCCTCCCTCGGTCAGTGAGGTCCAGGTGGACATGCACTACCCACCTCATGTTCCCGAGTCTCATCGCTTTGCTGTAGGCCACGAAGCCTTTGGTCTGGTCCCAGGTCTAATGATGTATGCAACTATCTGGCTCCGGGAACACAACCGTGTTTGCGACGTCCTTAAGCAGGAACATCCGTATTGGGATGATGAGAGACTCTTTCAAACCACAAGGCTCATCTTAATAGGCGAGGGAACTTTTAGAGCGTTCAGTTATTAAAATGAATTTTAGATTTTTAATTCAATCATTTGGGTTTTTTTTAAAGCTTCTTCTAACACTTCCCTAATTACTGTCAAATTCCCTGTCACTCGTTTCCATAGGCGAGACTATCAAGATAGTCATCGAGGAATACGTGCAGCACCTGAGCGGCTATTACTTCAAACTTAAATTCGATCCTGAGCTCCTCTTCAATCAGCAATTCCAGTACCAGAACAGGATCTCCTCGGAGTTTAATACCCTTTACCACTGGCACCCTCTCATGCCAGATGACTTCCACATCCAAGAGGAAGTCTACAGCTATAAGCAGTTTCTCTTCAACACCTCAATAGTGACAGATCATGGCATAAGCAACCTGGTGGATTCGTTCTCGAAGCAGATCGCCGGCCGGGTAAGAAGTGTTACGGGTTTTTCTATCGAGTCTTTTATTTGTATTACTATAATAATGCTTTGGCTTCTTTGTATTGTGGTAGTTCGATGATTTAGAGATTTTTTATTTTTATTTTTTTATCGTTCTCTAGGTCGCGGGTGGTCACAACGTCCCACCTGCACTGGCAATGGTGGCGTCGAAGTCGATCGAGAACAGCAGATTGATGCGCTACCAGTCTTTCAATGCTTATAGGAAACGTTTCAACATGAAGCCCTATGCCTCCTTCGAAGAGCTGACAGGTGAGGAAGTAAATGCGCTGCAATAGTGACTCACGTAGAAACAAAGCAGAGGATATTTTTTTTGTCAGCCCATCGAAATCAGTTTACTTTTAGTCCGAAGAGATTTTAAATCCCACTAGAAGGAATTGCATCCGATGATGGAGTTCCAAACGGCAGACTGGTAGTCAAACCGGCAAAATCTGTTCGCCTGTGTGACACTCTTCCATTATTATTCAGGTTGTACATGTTGACACACGCATTGTAAAATTGGATTAGAAGGCTTAAATTGTCTAATGGATGCACTCAATATTTAGCACTTCAACTCTAAGCCTGTCTGCCACTCGTGCTGAAGAATGTGATTGGTGTCGGTGCTGACTTGCTTTAATGAATACCGTTTTTTAGATGTATAAATAGGATTCCTTCAGGATTTTTCAGTACATAATCAGCGTGGTCTGCGGCGACTAACAAACTTTTAACGCCTCAGGTGATAAGGAGATGGCAGCCGAGCTGGAGGAGCTGTATGGGGATGTCGATGCTATGGAGCTTTATGCAGGTCTGCTGGTTGAAAAGCCCCGTCCCAACGGCATTTTCGGCGAGACCATGGTGGAGATGGGTGCCCCTTACTCGCTGAAAGGCCTCATGGGAAACCCCATCTGCTCCCCTGAGTACTGGAAGCCCAGCACATTTGGTGGCAAAGTCGGCTTCGATATCATCAACACGGTATCGCTGCAGAAGCTGGTCTGCTCTAACGTCAAGGGGCCGTGTCCCGTTGCGTCTTTTCAAGTGCCAAACGTAAAGGACTCGACACCAACGACAATCAACGCGAGCACAGCGCACTCGAGGACAAAAGACGTCAACCCAACCATTCTGCTTAAAGAGCGGAGCGCCGAGCTCTGAGAAACCCTTACTGTGATTGGTTTTTTTTTGGACACTTAATGTAGATTCTATTTATTTATTTATTTATTACATATTTATTTTATTTAAAAGTTATTTGGAAAAAAAAAGTATTTTTATTGTATAGAAATGCTGTACATCCTTGTAAATCTCTCTTTGTATACACATATATATGTGTGTGTGTGTGTGTGTGTGTGTGTGTGCGCGTGTGTGTGTGTACAAATATTTACGCGTGTATATCTATAGTACTGTCCGACACCCTTATCCAGGCTGACTAATGTTTATCTAGGGTTTAAGAGCAGCTTATTGGTGGTGGGATTTGAACTCAAGTCCTTCTGATTTTATTTTCATATATGTGTGTGTGTGTGTGTGTGTGTGTGTGTGTGTGTGTGTGTGTGTGTATTTAGTGATCCAATAAGCAATAAGATAAAAGGGTGAAGAGGTAGTTTACTTGTTATGTTATTATTATATTTCTGATTAGAAGTACATTAGAGTTCAAATCCCCCACCCCCATTCATGGCCATTGAACAATGCTCTTAACCCCCAACTGCCCAGTTGTATGAATGAGAAACATTAGTTGCTCTGTATAAGGGGGTCGGACACTGGTAATAAAAGAAACCGGTAATAAAAGACATCCTGGCACATATCAAATATTGCACAACTGCTCTACCGAAAAATAATGATGGCCAGGTTGGTGAAGGTTTATGTGAAAAGGCGGTCTTCTGAAATCATGGAAATATGGAATTATTCTGCCTACTAGGAGCCTTTAAGTTTGTGTGAAAAGTCACACAAACTTATCAGGGTCACGGTTCCCAAAGCGTTCCTAGAGTGTTCCCAGATCATTACTGTATACAGCATGCTGCTGGTTTTTGTTGTGTGGAGGACAGACTCAATGCTGGCTGTGTAGTTTTAGGTCTATTTATATTGTAAAATATACATTTTGTAATTGTGAGTCCAGATGTTAGCACTGTTAACACTATTTACATTTTTTTTTTTAAGGAAATGATACTTGAACAACTTTAGTTTACAATGTCTTATGTCTAAACACTTATTTTGCATTTTAAAAAGCATTCCCTCTTAAATTATTTATTGTTTCTATATTGTTTTTGTTTGGGGGTTTTTTTCCAAATGACAATATGGTTGCTATTCTGGGTAGCCAAAATGAATAAAAGTACTTTTAGTCCTCAACATAATTTTTTTTTTATTAAATTCTTCAACTCAATAATTGACAATAAAAGATAATAAACAAAGTAAAGAAATATCACCTCTGCTAGTGTATGGTGCTTTATGGTGTTCTGAACAGTTATTATTGGACAATAACAGGTTATGTACACATCCAGAAACATAATATCTGTTGATATCTGGTAAAATCTCTTAAAAGGACATATTATATACATTTGTGACTTCATTTCTAATCATACAGTGCACTGCATTAGGATATCAGACTGTAGATTGCATTGTTTCTTATGCTTAAGTAAAATAAAGTAAATATAGTTTACTTTTCATTCATTCATTCATCTTCTACCGCGATATACAATCTTCCCTCGGGTCACGGGGAGTCTGTGCCTATCTCAGGCGTCTATGGGCATTAAGGCAGGATACACCCTGGATGGAATGCCAACCCATCACAGGACACACACACACACATTCATACACTAGGGACAATTTTCCAAGGTGCCAATCAATCTACCGTGCATGTTTTTGGACCGGGAGGAAACAGGAGAACCCGGAGAAAAAACCCCAGAGGCACGGAGAGAACATGCAAACTCCACACACACATGTCCGAGACGGGAATTCGAACCTCGACCTCATTCTCCTGTTCATACTGTACGTTGAGTCACAATCAAGGGCCCTGGGAGTCTTGAGGCCATGCTTACACCTGGTACACTGATCACCTGGAGCAGTTGTTCCCACACCTGGCATTCTGACTGAGTGTACTGTGACTTCATACAGAAAGGGTATCGTGCTCTATTTACGACAGCCGCTTTCAGGTACTTGCAAATCCAATTGTACATGTACAGGCTGTTTCTTCTGGACACACACTAGAAGTGCAGGACAGTTTTATAGCCAGGTAATAGAGAGAGCTATAATCTTGAGTCGTGTAATAATTATGCAACTTATTGCTAGAATTATGAAGTCAATTTTGCGATGCTTTGCTGCTGTCTGGGTTGCGTGTACACTCACAAAAACTATTCTTACCAGTAATCAAAATGAAACAAACCATTTAAATAAAATATACTTCAAATTGCTATTATTACTTAATAATAAATTATAAATAAAAAAATTTGTGGTTAGCACGTTCGCCTCACACCACCAGGGTCCGGGTTCGAGTCTCGTCTCGGCCATGTGTGTGTGGAGTTTGCATGTTCTCCCCGTGCCTCAGGAGTTTTTTCTCCGGGTTTTCCGGTTTCCTCCCGGTCCAAAAACATGCACGGTAGGTTGATTGCCACATTGGAAAATTGTCCCTAGTGTATGAATGTGTGTGTGTGTGTCCTGCGATAGGTTGGCATTCCATCCAGGGTGTATCCTGCCTTAATGCCCATAGACGCCTGAGATAGGCCTGAGATGAGACTCCCCGTGACCCGAGGGAAGATCGGATAAAGCGGTAGAAGATGAATGAATGAATGAATGAAATTATGCATTTTACGCATTTACGCAAGTCGACTTGACGGTGACTAAAGGAAGCAAGGAAGAATTAATGAAGGATGTTAAAACAAGCTAAGACATTTTCTTCATTTATAATAACGTAGGCTTAAACATGTGATTTTGATCAATCTTGATTGGTCGATCTTGATTAACCACGACTATCCTAACTGGCACTTTTTGTCAAATGAACTAAGGTTAAATATTTTCCTTTCTACATTCTATCGTTTGAGTATGTGCATCATCTTTGCATTTCAATAGGTTAGCTTTCACTCGTAAGGTTTTTTTTTTCTTTTAAACAATCATAATTATTATCAATTATATGCAACTTGGATCATTTTAATATTTATATATGGTATAAATCTCTGCATGTATTACTAAGATGATAGATCAATCCCGACATAAACTTAACTTGTATTTGGCTTTGTAGCATTGTACAAACACGACACTATGAAAGTTGCTTGTAAAAGTTTGTATGAGGTCATATTAAAGATCCAGGAAATGGAACATGCATTCTTATCATGCTCAAAATTAACATTCCAGAAATATTGTTGTGACATCATTCCACACTCAATCTGATTAAGATCACTCACTTATGGTATGTATAGTTCGTTTTTTTTTTTTAGTAATATTACTAAACTGTACATGTAAACATTTCTAGGATTTCCATTTAAAAAAAAATTTTCTAGCTGCTCATTCATAACAGGTATGAGCTACTCACTATATTACCGTAAGTAACCTTACGGAAGCACATTTTTCTTTTGTGAATGCAATGCGCTTCAGTATAAACCTAAACACATCACCAGGAAAGCAACAGGAACAGAATTCTTAAAGGAGCCACGTGCTATATTTCACACACAAAACGACCATTGAACATTGAAACAAACAAGAGATTAACTAATAAATAAATAAATAAATAAATATTATATAATAATTTGAAATTAATTTTAAAATTAAAGGGAGAGATTTACTTCAGTCATCTAAACATGAAACTGATAAATACACTGTGAAACTCGTGTATTTAAAGAGCACATACCTAACATACACTGACAGCCTGTGTGTTGCCAATGTTTCACTAAACCTGAAAATGGGTTATTTATTCATCTTCTTCTACCGCTTTATCCGATTTTCCGTCGGGTCACGGGGAGCCTGTGCCTATCTCAGGCGTCTATGGGCATTAAGGCAGGATACACCCTGGATGGAATGCCAACCCATCGCAGGGACACACACACACACACACACATTCATACACTAGGGACAATTTTCCAAAGTGCCAATCAACCTAGCGTGCATGTTTTTGGACCGGGGGAAACCGGACAACAAACCCCCAAGGCACGGGGAGAACATGCAAACTCCACACCTCCATGGCAGAGGCGGGAATCGAACCCCGACCCTGGAGTTGTGAGGCGAACATGCTAACCGCTAATCCACTGATTTTTTTATGAATTATTTAATATGTATTCGCTTTATTTGGCATGTTTGTAAATGTAATGTTAGTTCATATAATTACGAAAAATGTAAGGTGATTATATAAAGCAAATAACAATAACTTTCTATAACTGGAAATGAATAAAATCTATGTATTACACAAGCTTAAATCACAGTTTGTCAGTTATCATAAAACATATTTAATTCATTCGTGTTAAAGGATCATAAAGTGGCGAAACTTAAACCAATGTAAACTTTTACATTGGATCCATGTGATTAAATTGCAAGGAAAATTGACATGTAATTGAATTACATATGTTTTAACATTCACAAAGCAAATGCTTTATGGCCCTATGCATTGCACACAACCTATGACATCTAAACTCTATACAACTTTCAATTGGATTTTAACCTCAAACTGCTTACAATTTTCTGTTACAGGTTTTCTTTTTCCAAATCAGATGTCCAGTCTTTTCTGGGAACAATGGGCAAAGAATGCATTTGGGGAGCTGAAAGGAACATTTTCTACTGACCCTTTGTGTTGCAGCCAGGCATTTACCAGTGATTATGCACAAAACTCCAATCCGGTCAGCCATTCGTAGTGTTTAATTAGTGTGAAATGTGAGCGTGGGTGAATGATGTCATAATGAAATTTTCCGTTGGACCGGTGTTTTATCAGCTTATCCTTTGCTTTATAGTCTTTGTTTGCTACCGTACAGAAGAAACATTCTTGAGAAAGTCAATGTTACAACTGGCAAAAAATATAAAAACTATTTTTAGATAAGTAACTCAGAAAGAAGAGTATCTAGGACAATTAGAGTCGCTGATTATGGGAAACATTCTGGTAAGATAAAGATATTGAGATTTATTCATATTGTCAAATTTACAGTGAGTCAAAAGTAAATGTAGAATTTGTTGCTTTGACTTTTGAAATGAAAACAGCATTTGGAATCCTTATCAAGAGCAACAATTCTCTCATTCATACAATTGAGCATTTGATTACAGAGAAATTCATTCTAGTGATGTTGGGAAGCCAAAGAGGAACAAAGCACATGGTCATCCTTGACCCAGCACCTCAGGAGACTGGTGAAGGGCCTTGCTCAAGGGCCAAATAGTGCCAGCTTGATGCTAAATGGGTTTAAATTGACCATCTAATCAGTAACCTGAAAATATAACGAGAGAGTTATAGAGGCATCACTTTTAATTCCTACTCTTATAGTACAAAAATATCAATATTTTTCTATATTTCTATATTTTTTTTATACTTCCTTAGAACTTCTTCCTTCCTGGAACTAGTGAAAGCTTTGGGCCTTTACTCTAAGATTCAAGTCAAGGATTAGTGATAGACAATCCTAGGCTTTTCACATTTGATTGGTTTTAACCACAGGTTGAAAGTAACGAATTACATTTTTTTTTCTTAGAAAGAAACAAAGTACTTCTATTTTTTAACATGTATAATTTTACTTTTACTTAAGTATGCTTTTTTTTAAATATTGTACTTCTCTACATTTTAAATCATATTGTTACTGAGTAAAAATAAGTACCGTAAATTCTGGACTATAAAGCGCACCTGCATATAAGCCGCATCCGCTCTATTTAAAAAAAAAAAACCCAAAAAAATCATAAATAAGCCGCACCTGCATACAAGCCGCATCCGCTTTTGAATTGTAAATGTACATGTATGTACCTAAATAGATCCTTTCCTAACCTGTATTTTAACACGGTGTAACGGTGGACGCTGCACAGAGACGCGGAGATCCGGAATTCATACAAAACAGGATTTATTAGAATAAAGAACTCAGGAGACGCCGCTCATACGGAGCGGCCAGACAGGCTAGGGAGCCTTGCGCTCTGCGCGCCGTGGTACCGGGAGTACCGGAGACTTGGAAGTCCGGGAATCGGGAACAGACAAAAGTTAGGCATAAACATATATCGAGCGTCCGTGTCCGGGACACTAGGTATGTGCTACGAGCCCGGACGGGGATTGTAGGGAGAACCGGGCTTATATCGGGAGAGGGAAAATCAAGAAAAGCTGAGGCTGTGCTGAATTGTGTGTGTGTGTGTGTGTGTGTGTGCGTGTGCGGTGAAAAGAGCAGGGGTGGAGAGAGAGCACCGAGCAGCAACTTTGCTGATTAAAACGGGACAGAACCAAGAGAAAATAAGCGCTATTTATCTTCATTTCTCCTGTGTGTGAAATGACGTCACCTTAACCTTGTAAAGATAGAGTTTGTCCTCCTTCTATCCGCTTCTACCCACTTATATCTGCTAAAGAGGAACTAGCGCATTCTTCTTCTTTGCATTTATTTTGTGTTAGTTTTGATTCTAATTCCGGTTAGAGCCCCTAGCGGTCGGGAAAAAATCTGCAGAATAGCCGCACCTTATTATTAGCCGCATGGTTCAAAACCTATGAAAAAAGTAGCGGCTTATAGTCCAGAATTTATGGTAAATAAATACATAAATAAATAAATATTGCGCCCCGGAAACCATCGCAATGGTTGATTGATGGGCGGGAGATCACGCGAGCTAAACTCACAGGAACGACAGGAGACGGACAAAACAGATGAGGTTGAAACATTCATCACATTCGTATGAAGCAAAACCCCTGTCCATATTGAAGCGACCACATTGATTTAAAGTGCAAGAAAGAAAACACCAACATCTCAGCATCAACAATTGAAAAAAAGGAACGGGTAACTTTTATTCTGAGTACATTTTTAATGAGCTACTTTTTTTTTTTTTTACTTCTTCTTGACTTCTACTTGAGTACAATTTCACAGAAGTAACAGTTACTTTTACTCGAGTACAACATTGTATTACTCTTTCCACCTCTGGTTTTAACTATCTGTCTGGATTCTTGAATCTTTTCCTGATTACCATCTCTCTTAACACTGATGATAGACTGAAAATCCGAGCGTTTCAGAAAATGGTGGTCTAGAGCTTCCTTAAGAATGGATGCAAATATTTTGGTCCCAATGCCTAAAGCTTTTTCCTCCCTATTCCCTTTAATTGTTATCTTGGGATTTCTGGGGATTTCATTGCCATTTATTTTCTGAATGATGCAAAGAGTTTGTATAAAATTTCTTGTAACGATGCTGTTGGTGTATAATTAAGACGAATTTGCTGATAAACAGCGATCTTATTATCATTATTCTTGGAATGAAGAACAAAAGGACACAGTGTCTAAAGGTGGATCCATTTACAGCCACAGATGCACTCCCAATAAACGACAAATTAAAGCAAGACACATTTAAAAGTAAACTAATAAAGGCCTGGAATTCTGATGTAATTCATCCGCGCTGATTTTCTCAGTTACTTGACGAAAGCTGCATGAAATAATCCCTGATCATCACATTAAAATCTCACGCATACAAACTAAAAAGCTTTTCTTCACTTCTTTACACTGATTTGTAACTGTTTCCAGCGACCTTTTTTTTGCAGTAGTAGAATGAAGAGCTTCGTTTGTGTGTGTGTATGTGTGAGAGAGAGAGAGAGAGAGAGAGACCAAGACACAGGATGTTTACTTTCCAGTGTTTATTCTCATCTAGGTGGAACCTAGTTGTGAACCTGTTACTACTTGCCTTCAGACAACTCTGCTCCTGCTCTTTTTCGCTCTCACGCAGATGAAGTCACGCTTTCACATCGCTCCTAGGTTTCGGTGATGTGGCGACGTGGGGTTAAGTCCTTTCATCTGCTCCAAGCCATATTTGGATTTCTCTCACGTGTGGTGTAAATATGCGCATATTCCTCGACAGAAAATACTAATTATAGGCAATAATAATAGGAAAATATAGTGTTGGTTACTTGCCAGTATTTACATGGGTTTTGTGTTTTGTAGATTTATCTTTTTATCTTACGCTTTGACATTTCTGATCAGTTAAATGAAATCTTAACATTTGAATGGTTGATGCTATAGTGAATAGTTATATTATATATAGGATATAGTACATTTTTCTTTAATATAATTTTTTTTACCTTGCATCGTTGCCCTACTCATGGATGACAGATAGACAGCAGGCAGGCGATACACAGTAAAATGAACCTCTGTGATTACGTTGGGTTTCGCTTCTTGTCCAAAGACATTTCTGGAGATGGTATAGACCAGGGGTGGCCAACTAGTAGGAGGCTAAGAGCCACTTTTTTTCTGTGTTAACTGCAAAGAGCCACATCATACACATGGGTACACATGAACATCATCCAATTCCCATTGACGCATAGTATGTGAAAGCTCCTAAAGAGCCGCATGAGGCTCGGGAGCCATGGGTTGGCCAGGCCAGGTATAGACTTTGTATAATAAGTCTAAGTATAATAAGTGTTATTATAGATATAATATAAAAAAAAAAAAACATATCTAATACCATGGTTGTTGCCATTGTGATTTTTTTAAAAGATACACAATATATTTCATTCCAAAACACCTCACTATTTACAATTGTGCTATGGCGGAGTCAAGTAAATGGTTAAAAATCAGCACGCAAAATGCATCCGGTAAAAAATAAAACAAGTACAACAGAACTATAGGAATAAATCATTCATTTGTTTCAATGAAGACTCACAACAACATAATGAGGAAGTGAGTCACAACATCTAAGTAAACGATGATCATGTTTGTTTTACTCTAACTGAGGCACCATTGATCTACTGCAGCTGGAATCTATGCTATTATTGTTTCACTGATAACGATATGGGTTTTTTTAAAGGAAAGATTCTAAACATATTGGAATATTGTAATGAGACAGGGAAAAAGAATTAACCCTATCTATCTGATATATATATATATATATATATATATATATATATATATATATATATATATATATATATATATATTCATTCATCTTCTACCGCTTTTATCCGATCTTCCCTCGGGTCACGGGGAGTCTGTGCCTATCTCAGGAGTCTATGGGCATTAAGGCAGGATACACCCTGGATGGAATGCCAACCTATTGCAGGGAAACACACACACACACACACACACACACACACACACACACATTCATATACTAGGGACAATTTTTCCAAGGTGCCAATCAAACTACCGTGCATGTTTTTGGACCGGGAGGAAACCGGAGAACCCGGAGAAAAACCCCCCCCTGAAGGCACGGGGAGAACATGTAAACTCCACACACACATGGCCGAGACGGAAATCGAACCCGGACCCTGGCGGTGTGAGGCGAACGTGCTAACCACTAAGCCACCGTGGCCCCACTATTATATATATATATATATATATATATATATATATATATATATATATATATATATATATATATATATATATATATATACATATATACATATATATATATAATTTATTTTTACAGTATATATATATATATATATGTGTGTGTGTGTGTGTGTGTGTGTGTGTGTGTGTGAGAGAGAGAGAAAAATAAAATATATATATAAAAATATATATATACTGTAACATTATTAGGAGCTACTATTTTAGTGGTTCAAAGTCCATTTGTATATTCAATTAAGCGGAGAATGCTTCCAGACGGAAGACTTTTGTTTATGGGATGATTTGAATCCTCCGATACCGCACTGCCAGCGCTGCCAGCATTTCCACCTTCCACCATATTCCCAAACCATATAAGGCCATTGATAGACTTAAACTAGAGTACGTGCCTCACGTGGCGGCAGTGATGAAACCTGAAAATCTTCTCATACTTGACCCTTTAGTCAGTCTCACATCCTCTCACGGTTCACTTAAAATTGCCACACAGACCACATGCCAATCATATTAACAAAAGCCTGAACACTGCAAGCGGAAATCAGAGGCACTGGAACTGAAACAGAATCTGAATCAAATATAAGATCAAGCAACTGTTCACACCGGACGCAGAAAGATCCAGAATTTGCTCATTGTTCCATGTTGAGGTATGATCTAAAATACTTCAGGGAGAAGGTGGCTTAGTGGTTAAGGTGTTGGTGTCTGGACCAGAAGATCGCAGGTTCAAACCCCACAACCACCAAGCTACCACTAGTGGGGCCCTTGAGCAAGGCCCTTTAACCCTCAATTGCCCAGTTGTAAGTCGCTCTGGATAAGGGTGTCTGCCAAATACTGCAAATGTAAAATAATGAAATGGAATAAACAGCGTCTAGTTTAAAATGTATCCTCCATATCATTTCTTTCTTGGGTTCCATTCCTGTCGGTGTAATGAATGAAGGAAGGGAAGAAGGGAAAATTATATTTATCTTTGTAAAAATGAAACATGGCTTTAAACTGACTTGCATTGTTAACTATTCGAATAACTCTTGTGAAATCACTATATTTAAGATATAAAAATCATGTAGAGTTAAAACGTGTGTCTATCTCATGACATCACGGAAGCCGTACATGCTCTTCATGTAATGCCCCACTTCCTCTGAAGGTGTGTCATGGAACAAGCCTTAAGTATAGAGAATACCTGTCTGCCTACTCAAAGTAACATTTTTTCGATGTGCGAATCAGCCCCCCCCACCCCCACCCCTCATCGATAGACAAAGGTTTCACTTAACTGCCGCTGTGTTGCAGGATCTATAAAGCTTCTGCTTTCAGTGACCTTTTGGTGGCAAGAAGAGAATTTTCTGAGATCAGTGATAATAGTGTATTAGTTCGCCTCCCTTGAGCGTTTGTGAATAGACCTGAGCGTGGGAACATTCTCAAGATTGCATTACGATTAAACATCCCATTACCCAAACGACAAGAAAGGAGAAACCCCCTCGTCTCCGTGAGGTAGTTTCCGTCTGGATTCTTTCGCAATGATCAAACAGACCGTCATGCCATGCGTGTCTTCTATTTACTAAAGAAGATTAGTAACTCTATTTTTAGACACCGGTGAATGGGAGCTGAACTATAATTGTATATTGAAGCGTGCCAGAGTGCCAATGTCATGCTTGTAGTGTGTCTTATGTATGTAAAGTAGATATTATTCCAACAGAATATCTGATAAAAAAAAAGTTATAATTTGTATTTAATATTTTAGAATTTCTAAGTGATCAAACCTCAAGAAAAAATATTACATTATTAAATTATTATTATTATTATTATTATTATTATTATTATTAATTATTACAAATATAAGTCTATTCATTTTCTTTATAGAAATAATGTTTCCAAGGTGCTACATGAGGCAACATAAATTAACAACAGAACACAGAACTCTATATTAAAAACACACACTGCACATGTGCAATGCTGAAAGTGTTAAAAAGAAAGAAAAGACAAGGAGCAGTAAGACAGCAGCACCGACCAGTACAGCCACATTTTACACCAGTTGTGCAAAAAGGAATTATTCTTTAGCAAATCAAAGATTTTACTTTAAATACAGTTGCATTGCGATAAACATGTTCAATAAAAAATGTGCAAAACAACAGTTTGTGTTTTTTGTTGTTGTTTGTTTATTTTTGTTCAATTTGAGTTGTGCGTGTCAGCCCAGTTCCTTCATGGTTCAGTTCCTTAAGCATCCAGGGATACCCCCTTTTTTTGTGTGTACTTTAAGAGGGAATTTTGGAAATGTTTATCCTTGAGATGTAATGTTAATCTTTGGACTAAACACTAACACACACTGAGCACCAACCTGTCTATGTGTTGTCCGTGAGCGAAGTAACTTTACTGGTCCGCTGTGTGTAGGAGGACATGATCACATGAGTGATGTTTTGTTTAAAAGGTTTGTTTAAAAAGGAAAATCGGTGATGTGATGCATACAGGAAAGCAGATGCTGGAAGCTTTGGTGCCTCGGCCAGAAAGATTAGGAAAGGTCTACTTAGTTCTGTGTATACCAATATACGCATAAACACACACTCCCACATACACGTTAGGAAATGCGTTAAAAACAAAAGGGTAGTATCGTTAAACAAATATTTGGATACAAATGTTCCAGCAACCCAGGCCATTTTTAACATGAATGCTCTTTTTTTTTGTCAGTTAGTTCGTTTTGCTATTATTCACTCCATTGCATTGCTCAGTTCCTAGTGTCATTTAACTCTTGGTTAGATTTTATGATAAACTTTCTTTTTCCTGATGTGGGACTGGCTGGTGTGAGCTGTTATTATTTCATTCATAACATTATTATAATGGGCTTGATGTTTGTTGTAGCCCTTAGGCCTGCTTCTACAATCATACTGCACTTGTTAAATCATCACAGACAGTTTAAAGGCACAGCTTCAGAAACTAAAAGCATCAACTAAACAGCCTGCAAATATTCATCAAATTACAAATACAAAAGTCATCAAATATAATGCCAGTCTTTGGCAGTTTTTTAATCATGAAACATTTTAGTATTAACACACGACTTCAGTGAACGTATTTTTCATCTCACTGCATGCCAACAGTGTCACCTAGTGGCCTAATCGAGGATTACATTATTTAATCTAGTGTTTGTGTGTGTGTGTGTGTGTGTGTGTGTGTGTGTGTGTGTGTGTGTGTGTGTGTGTGTGTGTAAAATTAGATTAAATAAAATTTTAATTTAAACGCATAATACTGTAATGAGTTGTGTGGTGACATATACATAAAATATATATTTACATATATATTCATTGCACATTAATGTATGATGACATCCTATCCTATCACCTCAAGGTGGAGACAAGGTGCAGATGAATGTATATGTTTGAGTCCTGAAGGCAAGGTTTCAATCAACATACCGTGCTTGTTTTTGGACTGTGGGGAAACCGGAGAAAATCCCCCTGAGGTACGGGGAGAACATGCAAATTCTCACTCACTCACACACACACACACACACACACACACACACACACACACACACACACACACACACACACACACACACACACACACACACACACACACACACACACACACATGGCGGAGGTGGGAATCGAACCCTGACCCTGGAGGTGTGAGGCGAACGTGCTAACCACTAAAAACCATTAAAATTGTTGTATATATAATTCCTGTACATACTACAATTATAATGTTTTTTACCACCTTGAGGTGATGTTAAGGATAGGATGTCATCATACATGAATGAACTTCAATGCATATATATGTAAATATATATTTTATGTACTCATAACTCATTACAGTCTTACGCGTTTTGAAATAAAGGCATTTGCCCCAGTGTTTCAAAACAATAAACATATGGTGTTAAAAAAAAAAACTCATAAATTATAGGAATAAGTTTCTGAGGGAGAACATCTCTCTGAATCCGTGCGTGTAGTCCCTGGTTTGTCCACCAGATGGTGCCATTATTTCAATATTGAGTGATCCAGCCAAACTAAGTCTTGGCAGTTCCTCGGGCCACTCGAGGCCACTTCGGGATCACATGACCGCCTGGCTGTCTGTGTCAGCTCCTGAATGGGTAATTCGCATATGGGGTTACAGACTTTGGTTTACCAGAGCACCCCGTATTTCATCTCACATCAACAAGAGCTCACGACAATAGGCAATCAATTGAAAATGGAATGAAAAAGCTCAGTGTAAAGGATTTCTGGCCAATGATGACACTTGCAGTTAGAGGTCCTGACCTGACTTTCCCCATGGGATGCGAGGCAAGGATGGTTGGGAGGCTTCCAACTCTGTGGGTGGGGCTAGGGAAGGAGAGATGCCAGGGACAGCCCTTCCGGACTTAACAGGATAGGAGTGGCATGCTTGGTCTCACCAGTGTGGTCATGCCCCCTCTGCCGCAACGTCCACCTGGAGTCATACCTCTCGTCCAGCCCTGGAATTTGGCACCACTGTAAAGGATTCACTGATCATTTGCTGTTCAGAGACAGCTCAATGATACCAACCTTTATGAACTATTGTAAAGCCTACTCTCATTCAAGCTATCTGTTAGACAGTCAAGAGTATAAATATCCTATGTGAAAAGTGGAATGTGATTCAAAACTACCAGAATTGTGAAAAAGCCCAAGACAATAGTACGATATTTTCAGACGACAGATCTTTCAACACCACACCCATGAAACTGTGGCCACTGATGACATCACGTCTCTGTCATCAGACTTATTTTCACACACCTACTCAGGTATCCTGTCGCAAACCCACCCCAGATGTTTATTGTGCTGTATTACCACACGGTTCTCCCGTGACACATGTGAACTCTCTTTGCAACCAAATACGGGTTTTAGGAATTTGCGTCACCTCAGAGATTGCGATGGCATGATCTATAAAAGCAGGAAGGAAGCTTCACTGCTGCTCTTTTTTTTCCAGATTAAGGTGCATAGAGCCATTTCCAGATTAACTCTTCACCTCATTAAGGACATATTCTCCTACCTGAGCTGCTTTAGTGTGCCAAAAATGTTAAATCTGGGTTTTAATGAGAGCGCTTGTGTTATGATGGTACAGAAAGTGTACAAGAGGACAGTCAGTAGTGTTTTAAGGAGGCATGTATGATGTCATAATAAATTCAAAAATATAGGATCAGGATTTGATTTGCTCAACTTGCTTATTTGTCAGAATTGCTTCGAGTATTTTCTTATTCTGTAGATTATATGCTTCACCTTGGCATCAAAGTGTAATTCCAGCATTGAAATCCTCTAAGGAACCTTTCAGTGAACAGTCCAATGTTTTCCAGTGAGCCTCATTTATAAGAGAGCCCTCCCAACGCAGCCTAAAACCCATTAAAGAAGAGGCTGACCACACAACACTCCAGCTCATGTCAAGCGAAGGGACACTTTCCACACAGCAAAAAAGTAAGATGACATTTATTCAGCCTATGCGACTTGCAAATGTTCTTTTGTTATGAGAAGCTAGGTGTGGGATTGTTGCATAATGAGTGTTGCGTCATTTTAATAACATTTAAATGCCACTGTCTAAGTAGCCTAAGGTTTTTCTATGATTTTTGTTCATTGAGGCATGTTGTGGAACATACACACACATGGCGGAGGCGGGAATCGAACCCCCAACCCTGTATGTGTGAGGCGAATGAGCTAACCACTAATCCACCAATCCACCATGCCCCTGTGGATATGATTTCCTTATGAAAATTTTAATGGCTGTTTGTTTAAAAGTAATCCTAAAAAATTTATATATTTTTTTTATTAAATAATAATTCAAAATGGATGCAGGTTTCCCAGTGAAAGTTCTTCGTAGGAACAGGAATATCTGTGATTCGCACAGCAAATACATCTCACCTTTCGAGTTGCCTGTGTGTAGGTCTATAAAAATGCACACGGTTGTTTTTCAAACAAACAAACAAATAAATAAAGCTGATCTTTACACACCTGTCATTCAACAAGGAGCTGAAATATAATTTTATCTTGAATTTCTTGGAAACGAAAAGCACACAAACAAAACAATGCAAACAAACACACACACACACACACTCACCCCAGGCACACTCCACACTCTCTCTCTGCCACATAATGTCATAAATATTTGGACAGCCACACATCTTGAAGACACTGAAAAGACTTAATTCGTGGAGAGTAATAATAATAATAATAATAATAATAATAGGTAATGATAGTCATTTTGTCCATTTTGTAAATAATTAGACAAAACCAACAAGATTAGAAATATAAAAATAATTTTTCTAATACATAATAATGGATGAAAATGCCTGTTGTCTGGAATGCTCAGTTTGAGTTTAGGATAAGATAAAGTTGGCTTGAGTTTAGGATATAAATCTGCTTGTTTATATTTTCATCATTTTAAGATAAAGTTCCCCTTCTCAGTCGGCCAATATAAAGCATAATAAAGCATAATATTATACTATATATATATATATATATATATATATATATATGAAATTATATATATATATATATATATATATATATATATATATATATATATATATATATATATATATATATTTTTTTTTTTTTTTAAAGGTAGGTTGTGTCACACGCAGTCTCCATGCACTCCATTACTCTTTCCTCATCTCTAAAGGGCTTGTTGTGTTTTCCTAAAACCACTGTATACTCAGTGAACACTCATATACTCGTTATTAGGCTGTCACTGAGAGGGAATCCATCCATCCATCCATCCATTTACTGATAGTTCGATACAGGAAGAATAAATGCGTATTTTTCTACCGAAGGAAAAAAAAATCGGTTTTCAGCATCAACTTTCCTCATTTTTGGGAATGTCGTTGTATCTCCCTCACTGATAGTTTCATCTGCGCATGCTCTCTGTTGTGTTTACTGTACGCGCACCTACACGTGTGCCCAGTAGCTGTAGTGCACAATATATAAAATACATTTTATTACAGCATATAATTATTTCATTCTTCGCGCTCTGTCGTAGATACTGAAAATCTGCCTCATTACCTGTCTTGAAAGTTCCTGTTCCCCATTTTTCATTGTACCATTTTTGAGGGAGGGGTGGATTAAATGTGTCCGAGGTGAAAGGTAACGTGAACGCTAATTATTGTTTAGAGAAAAGTAAGGGGCGCTTGGCGTTCACGACCAACGCGCTAACAAAGCATTCTGGGATTTGTAGTATTCGCAATGTATGCGCTATATGCTAGCGGTACAGCTCTAACACACATTTGATATGCGGGCGTAAGTTTCACATCTGTGATGTACAGTAACTTCTGATATTTAAAAAAGAGAATGACATGAATCGCCCTTTTCTCACACGGAAAAAAATGTTGGCTCCTTACACGTTCTAACACGAGTACAAATGAAAAAGCTGTTATATCACTTTTTTTAAAAGGTAAAATAGAATGACATAATTAATAAAAATGCCGTAAAAATGCTTTCTGTTCCTATTCTTTTTTTTCACTCTTCCTTTCTGTCTCCTCTGAAGAGTGTTTATCCTTTATCCACTCATCACTACAACTTTAGTCTGGACTCTGGAGCCATATAGTTCATGGAGAACCACAGGCCCTGTGAGGGTTTTGGCCTTTTGCAGAAAAGAGACACGAAGGAGAGAGAGAGAGAGAGAGAGAGAGAGAGAGAGAGAGAGAGAGAGAGAGAGAGAGAGAGAGAGAGAGATCTGTCATACATATCCATAAAGCACAAAGACACATTTCAAGCTTTAAAGGAATTCTATTCCTTTATTAATAATCCAGTTTCACATAGTATTTAATTAATGAATAAAGACTGACTTCCGTCAGGATTGAGAATCATTTTTTCCTGGCATTCCATACAGAGTGTATCCTGCCTTGATGCCCCAAGACACTTGAGATAAGAACAGGTTCCCCGCGACCCAATGTTATTAAGGTTTATAAAGTGATTGGTCATGGGACAAGGCATGCAGCATATTGAGTACTGCAAAAAAAAAAGGAAATGATCAGCAATTAGTGATTATTGGCATGGGGTCGTCAAATCAAGTCTCATGGAAAATTTGAGATAAGTCAAACTGAAACCACAGTGAGGTCACTGTCTTAACTTATGACACACTGAGCCATTGTATAATTGGCCATGATAATTGCCATTGCAAATTGTCATCCTGTCATAGCAGAGATATTCAGTTCTACTGGACACCAATGTCTATGTAGCATGCCTCGGCTGTTCTGTTTCAATACCCACTGACTCACTCTCTCCATTTTTGCCTCTCTGTCAATTAATCTCAGTTCACTGATGCTTAAACTGATATGGTTCTAGGACACTAATTGACCTTTGTTATGTCCACATGCTTGCTTGAACAATTGCTACAGTAACTAGATCAGGATATATATATATATATATATATATATATATATATATATATATATATATATATATATGTGTGTGTGTGTGTGTGTGTGTGTGTGTGTGTGTGTGTGTGTGTGTGTGTGTGTTCAAGAAAAGAATTTCACTGTGCTGTAATGTATATGTGACAGATAAAGGATATTCTATTCTATATACAGGCTCTTGTAGCAGTGTGGGTTTAACACATATATCCCATGTAACTTCTATACGTAATGCATTAAAAATCCTTTTGTCCAATAAATTCTTCAGAATGCTTGAATTTCATCAGTTTGAATGACTTATATTAAAGCCCCGGGTGCAGCATAATTTAATGATTTTTCATGTTACATTTTTATCCAAAGCGGGCTAATCGTCTAAGGTTTCTGACGGATGCTGAAATCCTTTTTTCTGTGATCTTTCTTTTACACAGCTTGTATATCTAGCGATTTGAGAGCCAGGGTTGGGCCGTTTATGACATACATTTTAACATCCCTTCCCTTAAAGAGGGAAAGGAAATGTCCCTGCATTGGCCAGGCAAACCAGCTGACACCAACCAATGAGCTAAATGCCATGAATGTGCTAGTGATCAGACCTTCTTATGTAACAGTACCATCAAACACTGAGTCCCCAAGAACTGTTTGCTGAAATCTTGTCTTATGACTCATGACTACTCCTGTCAAAAAATGCACCACTACGGCGTACATAGACTGCATAGACCGCATACAGTTGCTCTGCTTTGATCTCAGTTCATATTTAAAACCCATGTATGTGTTTTGTTTTTAAAGAGAGATGAGTCAAGCAAATTGAACAAAGCAATTCAAGCTGCATTCTATGGGACTTGTAATGGTGCTCGGTTTTATATACTGGATATACCTGTAAGGGAACTGGGGAGAAATGGGAATTGATTTGGGATTTGACCTAACTAGGGGGCATAAACAGAACAGATATAGCTCATGACTTGGAAAAGGCAAAACACTTTGACAAAAAAGTCAGAAACTTTGCATTTGCCTTCAAATTGATTTATTTATTTTTTTGCCTGAAATATAATTCAATACCACAGTGTTGATTATGCAGGTGCAGTGAAGACAAATTGAGATGCCAGTAACTTGCCCTTATCTGCTACAGCCGAAGCTGCAAAACACACACACACACACACACACACACACACACACACACACACACACACACACACACACACACCAAAAGCATGAAAATGTACAATATACATGCAACCAAAACACACCTGACCTGAATGTAAAGAGAAAGCCAATGTGTCTGGAACAGCAAGACAACATATCATTTTCAGCTCAGATACACAATGTGCCTTAGAACTGCTCGGAAAATGGATTGTTTCTGGGCTCTTTTCAGAACACTGATTGGAAGCAGTCAGAATTTGAATTTACATACAAATGAATCGGGCTGCAGAATAGAATATAGCCGTACATGCTCTTATTTGTTTTATTTATTTATTTATTATTTTGTATTTATTATTATACTTAAATTTTTTTCTCTCTTTTTTAATGGATTCTAACAAAGTGATTTCTTATTATTCAACCGATTAAACAGTTCATTCTAAAATTATCCAATTACAATTAAAATGCTTCATTCAACAGTTGGGGGTTCTAATGAGAACTCGTCTAAATCAACCTTTCCTGTCTCGGAAGTGTTTATTTTGTTTTCTATCTAGAAAAATAAATGTTCTAGAGATGAATCAAATGCTTAATGTTGTAATATTAACTTCTACTCGATCACAAACAGATAGACAGAGAGGAGCCTCAGTGTATTTGATATAAATGATATAAACGATCATTTTACTCTTTAATTGATTCAGAACTACTTGATTTGTCAAGCATGTTTTTTTTATTATCGTCACTCGTTCTTGGGTTTTCTCCAATCATTAAGTGGGTGTGTGAATTATATAAACTTCAATCTAATGTGTATAGTTCAGGTATAATGCTAATAACAACAACAACAACAACAACAACAAGAAAAAGATGAAAAAGTCTGTGCTATTACTGTTTAAATATTTGTATCATGTATTTATGTGGTAGACTTTACATAGTAGAGTTTCCTAAAGGAAAAATAAATAGAGGAACCCTGATGTAGGCACTTTGAACATTACCGGAAAGTTACGGGAACATCTGTCCGCAATGGGGTTTGTTTTAATTATGACAATACTGCACCCTGGTGGTAAGGTCCAGGTAATGCGTCTTTCTAAAAAAAAAAAAAACAATAATAATGCGTCATTTATTTTGGCATAATTTTTAACATTAATCTTTAAGGTCACACACTCAGAGGGGGTCAGTTCAGTATCTAATCGGGCTCATATGTGTAGAAAAAATGTATACAAAATCATCAATTTTCACTATAAATTATTAAATAGCTACAGTATATTAAATTCTAGCATGTTTTAGTTACTGGGACCAGACTTTCAGTTAACGTCCTGTTTTTAAACACTGGGTGCAAAAATGGAGCTTTCACTTTTTATATTTTGGTTGGATACACTGATATATTCGAGTGCGATATTTAGAAATTGATATTTGATATTGAGACATTTGATACTGTTCTGGTGTATGGAGGCCTCATTATGGATAATGTCCTGTCCGAATATTTAAAAAGTTAAAGTATATAGAAAAAGTCTTCTACATGGGATCACTAACATTTAATTTCTTTTCACTATATCTGATTTTCTGTATATATTTGTATTAGCATATTATAATTTTTTTAAACTTCATATCCTCAGTGTTGGATCTACCGCTGAAAAATGAAAACAAGGTAGTATGTTTTTGTTACAACTTTTACTGTTTTTGTAATAGCAAATGAATACAGCAGTATTTTCTTTTATTGACAGGTGCTATAATTAATATTTGTTTATGGGAAATATTTGATTTAAAGCTTTGAAAACAAAGATCACTGCCCCTACAGAAAGTGCACAGAGGGATGTAGAACAAGCTTGGTAAGAAAATCTCACTTGATACAAGTAGATATTTCAGGCAATAACATATTGTGTCCTGGAAAAGCTTTTTTTATTCTGTAAGGAACAATATACAGTAAGGAATGGTATGTTGTTATTAATTACTAAGACAGAAATGAAAGAGATTGTGAATGTTGAATGAAAAAAAAAGACTGACAATCATCAGCATCAACAGCAATAGAATAGCTTTTAATAATACTATTTCTATAGTGTTAAACATGAGAATTAAACCCAGATAGAATAATGATTCAAAAGGGAACCCTACATCTGTAGGGCGAAGTAAAAGAAAAGAATAATTAATCAAAAGCATCCTTACATTCACTGATAAATAAAATATAGTTGCAGAAGAAATATAAAGAATACATAAAGTTTTCTGAAAATATAGATTTCCTGAACATCTTGATTGTGCCTGCGCAGTACTTGCCCTGAATGTAACATAATGAGATTAACAAGGAAATATCTCCGGCAGAGGGAGAAGCTCAGTAAATGTTTTTCTTTGCTTTGTCAGATGGAAAAGAGGTAATCGCTGTAATCGCCTGTTTGTGCTCTTAACTCATTACTATGTGTGCTACACACATAGTACACACATGCTACACATATTAGACTGGTTATTGGTCACTGTCACAATAACATAATAATCAATAAAATCATTTATATATATATATATATATATATATATATATATATATATATATATATATATATATATATATACACATATACATATATATGTATACATATACATATACATATATGTATACATATACATATATACATGTTATACTTATATACATACATATACATATATATATATACATATATACATATACATATATATACATACTATATATATATATATATATATATATATATATATATATATATATATATATATACACACACACACACACACACACACAAAAGTAAAAATGGACCGCCTTTATAGATTTACATTATGTTGCATATATTATACTCTGTCTATTGTAAGACTGATCAGTCCTGACATTTACATTTTTGGCATTTTGCACACACCCTGATCCAGAGTAACATAGATTTATGTCGATCATAAAACTGAACCGCTAAGGGGTTATGAGTCGTGCTTTAGGGTGCAGGAGAGGCATCTTGGTCTGACTGGGATTTGATCCTTGGAACAACCTTCGGATCCATCGTCTGCTGCCGTAGCCAAGAAAATACCACTTCATCTTTAAGCTTCACATTCATGGGTCAGGCGGCATTAAAACATTTTCGAAAACCATTTTTACACAGTTGCTCCAAAAGTCAAACGATTGTCAAAGGTCATTGCGAAAATATTTTTGATTTGCACCAACTATGCACAGAAAAGTAGGTCTCCAAATACTTATGGACCTAGATATATATAGAGCAAGTATTCTTTATGGGAAACATAACTTCTAGAGACACATGATAATATCCAAGGTCGACTGTCTGTGTATGCGCTGTTCTTGTAAAATACAGGAACCATTACAATCAGTAATAAACTTTGTAACAATAAATGACACGTCATCTTCGTAATGGCCACAACGTTGAAAATAAAAATGCAATACAAACAGGAAAGATAAGATCATTATTTCTATTATTTCATGTAGGAGACAAAAATAACCCGTTTTAAATATACCAGTAAGGCACATTGGGTTGGCTGGACAGTGTAGTAAACATGTAGCTTTTAATCAGCAACTAGTGTCACAGTCCCCATTCTGGGAGTGACAGTTTTGGGCATAATGGATCGCATCGCTGAGCGAGTGAAAAATGACCTCGGTGTCCTTGGGATCATAATAACCACCTCTGCGCAATGAATCGATCACCGACGTGCTGCACTGGGCTAATAACAAGCGCACGGCAAACTCCCTGTACTCCTTACACACCTCCTTCACGGCGTTAACACCTGCAGTGTCCAGAAATAACACAGCGCTGCAGTCTAGGATCAGGGTGTGAAAAGAAGGAAGGAAAACCCTGGTGGGTTCTTCAGCATCTACTTTCTTCTTCTGCTGCTGCTTCTTTTCCAGTTTCTTGTGCACGGCTTTCTCTTTCTGCGGGTCCAAACCAACGCTGCGATACAGCGACTTCTTAAACAGAGTTTGGTTGGCGAAGTAGATTGGCGCTTCGTAGCGAAACACAGCCACCCCGGGCTGCCTCTGGAGGTTTTTATATAACTTCAGGTCCTTGAAAAGCTCGCGATGCCCTGCCTGGCCCAGCTCGCGTGTCTGGGCACATTGGGTACGGCCTAGCACACAGAACGCAGAGACCAGCACGCCTACCACGAGGCCCAGCTCCGTGTTCACCAGTGCCGACGTAGCCATGGTTACCAACCAGATGGCAGCGTCAATTCGGTTCACACGCCACATCTGTGGAACCTCCCGGAACTTCCGCAGGGCACCGCGAAGGTTGACGACAATGATAACAGCAAGGACACATCTGAAAACAAGGAAAGAACTGATCAAATACATTTAACCGTGCTGAAACTGAAAAATGAGACAGTGGGTGGTAGATCAATGCAATAGAAATACAAAATGCTGGTTCTTTCTGTTTTGGCTGCTCCCGTTGGGGGGGGGGGGGGGGGGGGGGGGGGGGGGGGGGTCACAGCCAAAAGGCGGTTCAGATCACATGTTTTACCCTACCTAACGCAACCCTCCCCTTATAATACACAGATAATAATACCAACAACATGTCTAGAATTTGTGTTCCGTGTTGCCTCTAAGCACAAAGACTACAAATGCACACAAACTCTCCTTCATTCATTCTTCTCACAGATTTATACTGGATATCATCAGGGCCATTTCGAAAATTCATGTCCTGTAATTGGAGGATACAAAAATGCATCTTGGGAAATACAGCCCTACATCACCAAGATCACTTCTAGCTAACAGTAGAAAAATCCAGCCTTCCACCAACCTGGAAACATGACTTATGACAGAAATGTGTACCGATGACCTCATCGTAACTTGAAAATATTGTGAGCCTAGCCTAATATTAGCCTAGCCTTCTGAAGAGCGTTAAAGAATACTGATCATTATAATGTAGTATACCATAATTAGTTAGTAAGTGAATAAATTGCAGTAAATTATTCAGTAAAACCGGAGCAATGTACACTATTTTTATGTATAAACATTATAAATACATTATATAGGTTGTCCCAGAGTTGGGTGACAAGACTTTTTGATCTTACGATGATGACAGCAATTCTAAGGCAAACATAGCAGCGTATAAACTCATGCATATGCTCACTGCCACAAACATATTTACATTAAAGTTTATTCATTAGTAGTATAACTTGCTTTGCTTACCTCTACTCATCCCAAGGCTCCCTAAAGTTGCATCATGTCCAGTGGAGGTCCCTGAGATAAAGATTATAGACCTCCAAAAAGTAGACACAAGAAGACCCCGCAAACATCCTGCATCATCACATCAACGCCCTTTGGATCCCACTCCGTGTGACGGTTTAATGTTTGACGTCTGTTTTGTATAGTTTATAATCACCCACTTGATATCACCTAAATGAGGACGGGTTCCCCTTTTTTAGTCTGGTTCCTCTCAAGCTTTCTTCCTTATATCATGTAATGGAGATCATCCTTGTCCTAACTCGCCCCAGGCTTTCTTATCATAGAAAAACACATGAAATTAAATTATATTAAAATCTGGGGAGGGGCTACCTGTATTTAACTGTGTGTGCTGTGTTCGTACATGACTGATACGACACGGCACTACACAGCTGTCATTTAACACACCTATGAGTGGTTTGATGCATAACCTCTACTAGTCCAGAAATGCCGGTACAGTACAGCGTACACTTACTTCTGTAATGAGTAGAAAAGAGGCGCGATGACGAGCAGCACCAGTAGTAGCACAAGAGCAGTAACCAGGCTTGAGAGCTGCGTCTGGCAACCAGTGGACTCTTTCACCAGGGTCTTTGTCAGGGCGGCGCTAGTTGTGAAGCACCGGAAGAACGACGGAAAGATATTGCAGAACCCGATGGCGTACATCTCCTGATTGGGATCCACCACGTAGCCATGCTTCTGAGCAAACATCTCGGACAGAGACACGGTGATGGCGAAGCCCACGATGGCTACGGAGAAGGCATCGAGTGCTATGTTGGGTATGAGATCCCAGGCTGGGAGCTGTGGAGGCATGAAGCCTGTAGGAATGACCCCGGATACCTCCGAGCCATATTTCTCTTGGAAACGACCGAAATGTGAAGCCAGTGTTGCGATGACGACGGCAAAAAGCTCAAAGGGAATCGGTGCCTTGAGTTTGGATTTGAAGCGGTCATTCAGCTCTTTGGTGGGAACCAGGACAAGCAGGCAAAGGATGCTGGTGACCAGGTCACAAATGTTGGTTTGGCCCAGGTTCTGAAAAAGCATGATCCATGTTTTGATTAAGGAGCCCCAGCCTTGGGCACGAGGCAGCTTCAGGCCCAGCAGGTACTTCAGTTGCGAGGTGAGAATGGTCAGAGAGGCACCAGTAGCAAAACCACTTAAGAGGGAGTCCGAAAGAAAGACGGAGACAAAGCCCACCTGCAAGAGACCCATTAGTACCTGGAACAACAAAGAAAATGCTCAGGATTAGGATCAAATATATATACCCATTTGGCCCAGTTATAGATGTTTTGTTCACCAAAGGACCAAGGAGTTTTATTGTTCCTACAATGAAGCAAAATAGAACCAAAACATGTTCATGGACTTCTCATGATTTGCAATCATTACTCAACATTGTTTTGACCCAAAATACATCAAAGATGTAACACAAGGGTGGGTAATTATATTTTCCAAAGGGCCACATGACAAACCTGTGGTGTGTTCGTGGGTTAAAACCAACAATAACGTTGAACATAACTTATGTTCAATATAATTTTTTTCCACTTGTAAAGAGCGGTAAATGCTATCATGTTCATTATGCTACCAAAAGAATATGGATATTAAGGAAAAAATAATAAATAAATTCATTAAAAAAAAAAAAAAATATATATACACACACACATATATATACTATATATATATATATATATATATATATATATATATATATATATATATACATATATATATATATATATGATACATACATATATATATATACACATACACACACATATATATATATATATATATATATACACACATCACACATATATATATATATATATATATATATATATAGATACATGTATATATATATATACTATATATATATAGATATATATATATATATATATATATATATCTAGATATATATATATATATATATATATATCGCTGTATTTTTCCTTCATTTTTCTCACTGAGCATACTCCAATGTTGAACAATGTCAATGCTGATGTTCGGTTATACTTTCTTCTGGTGCGGCAAAGAAGCCGAAGCAGTTCAGCGGGCCGGATTAAAAGGACCAAGGGGCCGGATGTGGCCCCCGGGCCGTAGTCCGTAGTGCTATTCTTTTCCCAATCCCATCACCTGCTGCACGAAGCAAATATGTGATCTGAATATTGTCTGACTAGTTTGACTCTTCCATTTCCTACTGGGCTGTTTACACGATTAATGACCTTGAACAAAAGAGAAGTGTTCAACAAATAAGAAATATAGAAAAATAAGAAATAAAGCAGTGTAGCACAAACAATTCTAACTATAATAACAGAGGTGAGAAGTAATGAAGACTTTGTTATTGTACTTAGTAATTGCTTGTTAGCTGTATTTATGAGTATTAAATTTGACACAAATATCTGTAATTTTCAAACCAGGCTCATTCACGTAAATTCCGGACTATAAAGCGCACCTGGATATAAGCCGCATCTGCTCTAAAAAAAAAAAAAAAAAATATAAATAAGCCGCAGCATACAACAGCCGCATCCGCTTTTGAATTGCCGCTTTAGATCCTTTCCTAACCTGTATTTTAACGGTGTAATGGTGGACGCTGCACAGAGACGCGGAGATCCGGAATTCATACAAAACAGGTTATTGAACTCAGGAGACGCCGCTCATACGGAGCGGCCAGACAGGCTAGGGAGCCTTGCGAAAGAGCAGGGTTATTGTACTTAGAGTAGCACTTGTCTTGTACAGAACCAAGAGAAAATAGCTGCATTATCTTCATTTTTCCTGTGTGAAATGACGTCACCTTATTTATGAGTTTGTATTACTTAATTTGAGCGCATTCTTCTTCTTTGCAAATATCTGTACATTCGGGAAAAAATTAGCCGCACCAAACCAGGTTCAAAACCTATGAAAAAAGTAGCTAGCGGCATAGTCGATTACGGTAATCTATTTGGTAACATCACACCCCCCCCCTTTTCATTGGGTGCCATTTTCAGCAATCTATTTCTTATCAATGCGCAGCTTTCAACCTCTTAAGTAACTACTGTGTGAGAATCTTTTCAAACAGGAGTATCTGTACTTCTATGTGAATGAAGGATGTGTGCACCGTTGACATTTATGGAGCATTTGAGTTATTCATTTGAACTAGCTGATAAACAAATTATTTGTCCACCCCTCCTTCATTTTATTGGCAAACAGCAATCATTTCTTGCGGACACTACAGATATGCAATATTGACAAGAAAAGTACATTCTCAAAATGATTTGGATTTTATCACTGAATACAATTTTTTGCTGTAACCATGGAAATAAAATGTTTGTTTATTTATGCATTTATATATTTTTAGTATTATTTATTTAATTTATTTATTTTGAAAACTAAATATTCATTCATTCATCTTCTACCGCTATATCAGATCTTCCCTCGGGTCACGGGGAGCTTGTGCCTATCTCAGGCGTCTATGGGCATTAAGGCAGGATACACCCTGGATGGAATGCCAACCCATCGCAGGGCACACACACTCACACACACACACACACACACACACACACACACACACACACACACACACACACACACCACACACACACACACACACACACACACACACACACACACACACATTCATACACTCTGGACAATTTTCCAAGGTGCCAATCAACCTACCGTGTATGTTTTTGGACTGGGGAGGAAACCGGAGAACCCGGAGAAAAAAAACCCCTGAGGCATGGGGAGAACATGCAAACTCCACACACACATGGTTGTGACGGGAATCGAACCCGGACCCTGGAGGTGTGAGGCAAACGTGCTAACCACTAAACCACCGTGTCCCTTCAGAACTGAAATCATTTATTCCAATTCCACTTTAATATCTGACTAAAAACACTACTACTGGAGTATACAGTTTATTGTTTACTGTATCTGCATAATTACATAGTTTGGTGTTATCGTACATCTGTATAGTCTGTATTTAATCAGTGTTTACTATATACTGTATATTATACTTCGGTGTTTACTGTAAGTAATATATTGTTGGCTCGTCTTAGTAATGGGACTTGACTTGAAAAGGTCATGGCTTTTCTTTAGTTTGTTGTTGGACTTGTTCCAAAGTCAAGTCTGTTATCTTAAACCGGTTTCACGCAGACTCGCTCATTATAATGAAGAATAGCTGAGTCATCTAGACACTAAACGATGTCAATCATAGCATGGAATGTGGCCATGCCATGTCAAATGTTGTGTGTTTGTTCAATACGCGAATAGCCGTCATCTTTACTACTATAAGTATTTAACAATGATTGAGCCTGCCATGCGGTTACTATGAGTCCGGGTATAATCAATAAGGGCTCAGTATTAATAAATGAAGTCTTATGTATGTATAGATTTTTTTTAAAGGAGTTTTACAGAGACAAAACATCAGATTCACATTACAATGGAATTATAGGAGGGAACAAAAGAGTAAAAGATTCTACCTCAGTCTGGCTATACAATTCAAACCAACCTATAGTATTCATGACATGCATCCTCCCCTCCCACTAATTTGGTATTTGTTAGGACATGTGGCAGAGGCAGTCACCTACCTGGTACACTCCTGCTGTGAATGTCAAAGTAGACCCTATAACGATGGCGTAGCAGCTACGGTCACAGTGGGGGAATTGTGTGGTTTTCCAGACTGGTGATGTTTTCCGATGGCTCAGTAATATATCCAGCAAGCGTCAGCTCCCTGTCCACTACCTGGCCCACCAACAAGCACAGCACTCCAAAGATCCCAACAGAGATGTGCCTAGATGTGCCGAGCAGAGTGTAGATGATGCAGGAAAAGAACGAGGTGTAAAGGCCATAGATGGGATCCTGGCCTGCCAGCAATGAGTAGGCGATCGACTGGGGAACCAGCAAGATCCCCACAATGAGTCCTGACATCAGGTCACCCAGGAGCCATTCTTTAATCTGGTATTTGGGCAGCCATTTCAAAATAGGCACGGAGTCTAGGAGCAGGTTTTTTGCACGAGCTGGACTGCAGACACATTGCTTTTTCAGTTTCTGAATCAGCGCCGCTCTCAGAGGCTGATCCTTTCGCTCGCATTCCTCTAGAATGAATGGAGTCTGAAGTTCATTCACAAATTCCATTTCAGCTGCAACTCGGTCCACCTCAGTTCCAGACATCGTGCAATGACCCTTAAAAAACACACACACACACAGGTGGGTTTTAATAGAACTATAACTTGCGGCGTCACGCAGATGTTAAATACCAGGATGACAAATGGAATTGCTGAGCGTCTGAAATAGTGGGAAACGGCATGTGCTATATGGCCTTTTAATGCAGAGCAAATAATTATTTTGTATTTATTTTTTTATCAAGATCAACAGAGTAGAAAGGGACAGTCAATATTTGCTTCATGGCACCAAATTCATCCATCAAGCCTTATCTCCAAAATGACGTAAAATGACTTGGCAAGGCCAGGAACAGCCATTGTGCCCTGAACAACAAAAGAATTGTTAACAGGTTAAACTGCTCCTTCAACAAATTTGCCATTCCTAAATAACTCAGCAAACTGAAAGTGTCTAGGTGTAAAAGTATATTAGTCATAGAATACACATTTATTGACCATTATATCCACAACATGATGTTCATTTGTGCTAATGAGGCAACCATGTGGCAGCATGTCAAGTTTCAACAGTTTACACAGAACGCTCTGGAGGGGAGGAAAGGAGGAAAAAAAAAAGGCAGTGAGCGTCAGAGTCTACATGAAGAAATGATGAGGAGTCAATAGGAAGGCAGGAATAAACCTTGAGCCTCAATTGTTCTCAATACAGCATATACTAATACTGTATCAGGCACAATGAAAGTAATCATGATCTTATGACTAATCACTAATTGTTCAAGTAAGCTGACGCATATTTTTCTCCACATTCCAACTACTTCACTTCTTTATAAAACAAAATCACCCGTGTGCAAATTGATGTGCGTATTCTCGGCTGTTGTTGTTTTCTGCATACACATGCATAGATTGGACGTGTTTGTCCCCAACTATGATCTGAACTATCGCAAATGGATAGTGGAAGGTACTTATCAGGATTACCATATCAAAGGTCTGTGCTGACTAAACATTTTGTATACAAATGCAAAAATAAATTAATTCGAGTCAAATTCAAAAGGTAAAATAATATCCGTGAAACCCCAGGATTCGGAATGCGTTTTTCCGTGTTGCTTCTAATTCGACGCTCTAAGGTTGACTGATTTTCTAGCATCTAAATTCAATTGACTTGTGATTATTTCTTTGTATTTACGCCATACGTGCCAAAAGACACGTCTCTTTTTAGTAACTAGCATCTTTTTTTTTTATTTTACATAACGATATTCTGAATCATGTATATCTGGGTATATCAGTTACAGCATACTTTCTGTAACCACATAACTAGGTAGGTGTGTGTGTGTGTGTGTGTGTGTGTGTGTGTGTGTGTGATTAATTAATTCATTCATTCATTCACTCACTCACTCACTCTCACTCATACACATACTCATACACACACTCATACACAAACACACAATTCATTGAAAATAGAAAACAAATCTGATGAAGTCACTTCCAAAACCCAATGAAATATATAAGTATAAGGGTAACAATACATAGTTTTTTCAATCAATAATTTGCCTTTTCAATATGCATCAAATATAATTTTTGGATTTACAGATGTCAGCCTCTTAGACTTCACAGTGTAGAATTAAATCCTGAATTTCCTACAAGATACAAGACATAATTACAAAAATCTTATTTTTAAAATCAGTACAATCTATACTTGAATCACTTTTTAAGTGTAAGCCTTTGTGTAGTGTAAAAGGTGCCACGCCAGCAGGGGATGAATGGGCCATTGATAAATAAATAAATAAATAAAAACAACTTTCCAACGTGTAACTTCACCGGGACTCACAGCCGCGCACAAATCTGAGGTTATAACGTCTAATGTATCACTTACCTCGTGAAGCGCACACACTCATTCATCACTTATGGAGTCTACGCGGGTGATGAGTGTGTGTTTATCTTTCCCGACTCCGATTCAGCGTCACTTCGAAAAGACATTAGTGACAGCGCGATCAGAAGCCAACGCGGAACCCCTGTCACGTGGTTCACTTGTGTCACGTGAACAGATGAATAACCCGGATGTCCAGTAGTGCACTCCGAAATAGTGTACTGTCTTTCTAGCTAGTGAGAGAAGAAACCACGTGTTTAGTCATGCTGTTTAGTTCTTTCTTCCCTTACAAGCGTTTTGCTTTTGAAACCTATGACATTCAGACATGTTGATGATGATGATGATGATGATGATGTTGAGGATGAAGAAGCTGCCACTCTTGTTTTCTTGAGAAAAGTCCCTTTGCTCAAAAGCCTCTGTGCTCTGACCTTCCAAACAAGCTGGGATGTGTGAAGAAATGATTTCATTGTAAATAAAGTCTGTTCTGTTTTTTTTTTTTATGATGATGAGAAAGATGATGATGATGATGATGGTTGTTACTGCATCTATTACTATTACTACTACTGCTAATAATAATAATAATAATAATAATAATAATAATAATAATAATAACGAGATGGAATATTACATTTCCAGAAGAAAATGAGTGAGTGGTGTTTCATGCTACAAATTCCGGGTTGAGATGTGACTCAAAGTACAGAGCCCCTTTTGGCCTAAAAAAATTGCACACTTTGATATGTTAATGGCAGGGCCAACATGTTGAGGGAATCTGGCCATCACATACATAGGTGGGCCTTTGTTACAATAAAGTTGGAAGCACACAATTGTTTATTTTGGCTTCATAACGCCATGTTTATGTCACAAGCCACTATGGAACTGGAACTCAAAACTCTTTTTGGAATGAATTGGAATACCAGGTGCCCCCAGACCACCATCAGTACCTGAACTCGCTAATACCCTTAAATGATGAAATCTAGGGTTAGGGTTAGAGACCCTAGGGCGATTATCATATGATACATGAATCCTCCCCCTACCTTTTGGTTAACTCGCTATTAATTGCCATCTACTCATTGCACTTCAAGTGATGATATTTGACATCCACCACCTCTCCATCTCCTCCTACACAGCTTCATTCAATTATAGTTGGAAAGAATATAGTCAATTATAATGGAAAGAAGCCTCAAAACCTGTGGAGCTTCTGATAACAGAAACCAGTACACTAAAAGAAGGATGAGATTTAATAAATACATTTACATTTATCAAATGTCCACAAGCTTTAGGCCATATCATATATATAAACTCTGATTATCATTGGATTAGCACATGCACGCCTCTTCAAAGCAATCCACATAATCCCAATTAGTCCTGCCCACATTGTAAGTGCAGAAAACAACACATCATCAGAGTGTTTGTGGTGTGTGTGTCCTACAGGAACCTCTCAAAAGACATACAAAGTTTTCTTTTTATTCTAAGATAGATTAGCTATATGGCTGTAGTAAACCAGGATGTTGCTGAAAAGTTTCTGGACAGTAATCCTGCCTTTGCCAAGAAATATTACGACACCCACTTTCGGGCCCAGGTGGTGTCGAACCTGCTTTCCACATCCAAGAAGACAGAAGTGGACATCAGCCAGTACCATGACCTGAGCTCGGTGGAGGAGAGTGAGTTTGTGTTTGACATGGTACGGGATCTGCAGGACCACCTCCAGATGGAGAAGGCTCTGTTCAACTTCATGCGGCATCTGAGCTTCATCATGCGTGCTGACCGCATGAGCCTGTTCATGTACCGGCAGAGGAATGGTACGGCCGAGCTGGCTACTCGCCTCTTCAATGTTCATAAAAATGCCACGATGGAGGAGTGTCTGGTTCCTCCAGACAGTGAGATTGTGTATCCACTAGATATGGGGGTTGTGGGACATGTTGCCACCGTCAAGAAGACAGTTAATGTGCATGATGTGACACAGGTAAGAAAACATCTTGGGCTGGAATTTAAAGATGGTTGTTCTGAAGAGAAATCAAGTCAACATAATGTACTTCCATAAGACAATGATCTCAATGCTAAAACTAGATGTATAGACACATAGAATTGTAATGTTGCTCATTTGTTTTGTGTTGGATGTGAAGGAGTGTCATAATTATTTCATAATGCATCGAAAACGCTTCAAAAAATATATATATACATATATTTGACCAGTAGAGAGCAGTATAAGTTTACATATCTGTACCAAGACATGCTTTCGAGACGTTAACCATCATCGACTACAAGACCAATCCAACCACCCACAGTGCAATGACTCATCATATTACTGATATATATATATATATATATATATATATATATATATATATATATATATATATATATATATATATATCTATATATATATATATATATATATATATATATATGCTATATATAGTAGTAGCGCAAAATAATTAGCATTTGATATAATAATAATTTATTTACAGTGCAACATGTTAATAAATTTAATCCTGAATCACACTTCTTATTAAATGTCCTGAAAACTGGTCTGAAATCAGAGCCATGCTACTGTAAATCAGTATAGAAAATGAACAGACTGTCCCTGTCCCTAAGCATGGAAAGCTGCTACTGCTACTCATCCTGGGATAATGCCCTTCTTCTGTAGAACACAACCTCTCCTGAGCACATAATCATTAGTAATAAATTGACTGCCCCAATCTTCGTCAATGAAAATGTGACCGAAATATAAAGTCTACAGAATGCAGCAGAGACCTCACTCAAGACTCCATCCCTCCCTCCCTCCCATTTTTAGCCCGTCTTCTGTTGGACTGACCATAAAGATTTTTTTTACTACATATAAAATCATTTTATCGTTTACTAATATTCTTAAAGAAAAAAAAATGTAAATTCTCCTTCGGTTGCTCTTTGGGTCAAATTAAACGACATGAGTGCAGAGTAGAATTAGTGCATTATGTCTGTTTCTTTCCACTGACTATGATGGGCCATAGGGGAATAAAGCCCTTTAATCTTGCTTGAATTAGAGCGACCCTGGATTAGATTTAAAGGTCATCACATAAAGCCGTGTTCCCTAAGTCAGCGGAATAGCAGCAGCTTACCTGCACCTTTTATTTTGCAGCTAAATCACATATAAACCTTAAACGGGGTCGGAAGAATGACAGGATCTGTTTCTAACTGGCCACACGAGTTGCGGATAAAGAAAAACAGCCAACTGAATACTCGATTCCAGCTTTGTTTGGTTTCGCATTATCTGATCCACATGTCCAGACAGATATTTGGGAGTCGATAGAAACAATCGTGCAGACCTTTTTTTTTTAAATAACTTTTTCAAAGTCAAATGCATATGAACAGATTTCATCTGGTGCTGTCATTAATAGCTGTAACTTAACAGTGTTTTCGTTTCAAACTTTGTTCCTTGATTGCACTCTTTCAGTTGTGTTAAACAGTGCTTGTTTGTTCAGTGCCCCCACTTTAGTAACTTCGTTGACACACTGACGGAGTATGAGACCAAGAACATCCTGGCGAATCCCATCATGAACGGGAAGGACATGGTCGCAGTCATAATGGCGGTGAACAAGATTGGTGGCTCCGCTTTTAGCACACATGATGAAGAGGTGTCTGTCTTTCCTATTTCTCACACACACACACACACTCGGAGATGCTGTATTGTGGTAAGTGAAGTGTACAAATGTTAAGAAAAGAGTACCCTCTTGCCTGAAACGTGTTGTTCTTCTTTGCAGACTCTGAACAAATACTTAAACTTTGCCAACCTCGTCCTTCGAGTTTTTCACCTCAGCTACTTGCACAACTGTGAAACCAGAAGAGGGCAGGTGAGATGATTATCAAGATTCTCACAATCTTAAACAACAATGGCTTAACAACTGGTTTCCATTTACGACTTCCCGGCAGGTTTTGCTCTGGTCTGCCAGCAAAGTGTTTGAGGAGCTGACGGATATCGAGAGACAGTTCCACAAAGCCCTGTACACAGTGCGAGCCTTCCTTAACTGCGACAGATACTCCGTGGGCCTGTTGGACATGACCAAAACAAAAGTGATTGCACTAATGACATTCAAATTGATAAGAATAAGTCGTCTCTTTCTTTACAAAAAAAGCCTATATAGATCCCTTGTTAGAGGGAAAGCCACATATTACAGCAGCTTGTAAATGTGTATATACATGTCAAAACGTTGTAAAAACGCTGTATCACTACACAAATGTTACCATTTTATGTAACAAATACTATAAAAGCAATATGTCAGAGTTTATTCATACTTAACCTAACCTTTACCACCTAACAAATAATCTTATCATGATACCACCTGGATAATCATTCGTTCATTCATTCATCTTCTACCCCTATATCCGATCTTTTCTCGGGTCACGGGGAGTCTGTGTCTATCTCAGGCGTCTATGGGCATTAAGGCAGGATACACCCTGGATGGAATGCCAACCCATCGCAGGACACACACACACACACTCACATTCACACACATTCATACACTAGGGACACTTTTTCAAGGTGCCAATCAACCTACCGTGCATGTTTTTGGACCAGGGGAGGAAACCGGAGAATCTCACAATCTCACTGCATTTCGTGATATAGACAAGAACTTTATTCTGTTGATAATTAGAATAGCGCATAGTTTACAGGATGAAAAGGTTGATAAATACTTTAATCGAAATATAAAATGAAGTAGTAAAAGATAGTAATTAACACTGTTTTTCACCTTACTAATCTAGTCCACATGCTCTTTAATTTCGTAAACACGATGCGCAATATTTTCATTATTTTTTGGGTGTTTTGAGTTTGAAAATATAGATTTTTTTCAGCTTATTGTGTAACAAACACCATTTAATAATACAAACATCTCGAATACTCTACTAATTCTAATATTATACTAGGCTAAGAGTATGATTAATATGATGATTGTATAATCTTGTATGATATACACACAGACCTATTTCAATAATCAGTGCATGTGTTAATAAATTATGACTGCAATATGAAAATATTAGTTATTGACTTTATGAATGCCAATGACACAGATCATCTCTTATTATGTTTGTAGGAATTCTTTGACCTTTGGCCTGTTCTGATGGGCGAGGTGCCTCCATATGCGGGCCCGAAGACTCCTGATGGCAGAGTGAGTAGCGTAACTCATGAAATGAAACGGCCTGGCGTTCCTAAACATACTATTGTATTTCGCACGCGAGCCTGTATGTGTTCAACTCATGATATTGCTTTCCCCTCAGGAAATCATCTTCTACAAAGTGATTGATTATATATTACATGGAAAGGAGGACATTAAAGTAATACCGTAAGTCAATTCCGCGCCTTATCATTTCTGATCGCAAGAAATGTAATTACTCCGATTTATTTATAGCCTGAGACCAAAGCCCATTATGACCATCACAAAGAGGCTGCTTTTATTAAAATCTAGATAAATGAATACCTTAACAGCGGCACAGAGTTTTTCAAAAGAAGCTCACGGATGCCCACATGTTCGTCGTAAATGGAGCCATGGTATAACTGACACGAGGGAGATTATCATATCATATCACATCATATATGAAACTTCTCCCTCCCTTTTTGTTAGCTCGCTATTAATTGCCGTCTACCCGTTGCACTTCAAGTGACGCTATTTGACATCCACCCACCTCCCCGTCGCCTCCCACACAGCTTCGTCTGTCTTCAAACAAACAAACAACAACAACAAAAAACAGACCCATCTATCACGCAAACCCTCATTTCCTCCGCAATGAGTACGAAATAAAATGAAGGGTTTCCTCACGACAAACAATAAACAAAAATTGAGCACTGACACAAAATTTGGATGGTAATGTTAATACATAGTGCTTGATAATAATAATTATATGTAATTGGGCTTCGCACTGTGTTTTTCCGAAATGTTGTTTTTTGTAGGAAGATCGAAGAAATGACTCGGTGCATTATTTTGATGGAAAGAAAGCATTCAGAAATAGCTGAAATGAAATGAAAGCTTTGTGACAGTAACAGAGATGCAGAGAAAAAAGTCTCACATGTCTGTAATACAACACCAAACTCAGAAAAAAGGCATTTAAAGGCATTTATATTATTTCATGATTAATATTCAGACTCATTGATTCCATACTGCGTCTATGATAAAGCATATATACAAAACCATGTGTTTTTACATACGGTATAATGTCGTATTTGAGCAGCTGTATTTGCTCCGTTGTATAGGAGCCCTCCCGCTGATCACTGGGCTCTGGTTAGTGGACTGCCTACCTATGTGGCTGAAAACGGCCTGGTAAGAGTCTCTGTCAAACCAAAGCAATCACATCAGTCATTAGAAGAACGCCATTAACTCAATGGAATGATTCAATACTATGGAAAAAGCAATTGATGGATTGAATTTTTTTAATACTAGTGAATCTCATGGTATTGATGGTGTCCATTTTTCCTTCAGATCTGTAACATCATGAATGCAGCCCAGGATGACTTCTTTAACTTTCAAGTAAATTCAGTGAATGTATCAATTCTAATCGATTAAAAAAAGGGAACTGGATGAAGGAGAACGTGCTCTGAACCTGTACTGTTTGTTTTTGTTGTTTTTTGTTTTTTTTTAAGAAAGAGCCTTTGGATGAGTCTGGCTGGACTGTGAAGAATGTCTTGTCTCTACCCATCGTGAATAAAAAAGAAGAAATAGTTGGCGTGGCAACCTTCTATAACAGGAAAGATGGAAAGCCATTTCGACGAAATGGACGAAACACTAATGGAGGTATTTGCGGCTTCGGAGCGGGTCACTGTCGTATATTTATACACCGCATTACTGATTTATGAACTCTGCACCTCGAAACTGAGAGCAATTTCAAATATTTTATCACTGATTTAATCTTTCTTGCGGTAGCTAGTTGTATTCGACGGATCGTTCATTTTGCTTTTAATTCCAGCACTTCTGTTCTGTTTTATGTCAGTCCCTGACTCAGTTCCTGGGCTGGTCAGTGCTCAACACAGACACTTATGATAAGATGAACAAGCTGGAGAACCGCAAGGACATCTTTCAGGACATGGTGCTTTATCACGTCAAGTGCAGGAAGGACGAGATCCAGAAAATCTTGGTGAATTTCTGTGCCATAACATTTTTTTTTTTTTTATTAATAAGATTAATTATCAGTGTTGGGAAGGTTACTTTTGGTCATAGATTACAGATTACAATTGATCCTATTAAAAATGTAATAAGTAGTGTAACTTTTCAATGACCTTATAAAAAGTAAAGTAACTGATTACATTTGATTACATTCATTTGTCCACTAGGTGGCGCTTTAAGTTAACATCCTAGGAAGAACAAATCGGTTCTATGTTTTCAAATGAAACTGCAGCAGATTGTCATCATTCAAATCCAAAATCACGTATCAGCACTGATATTACACAAAATTGTAACCCTATTTATAATCTCTTACATTTTCATAACTTACTTAAATGACAGTTTTTTTTCCATTAACGCTAAAGAATTACTGTTGCATTTATTTTGTAATTAAATTACGTTACGCCGTTACAAGTAACCAGTTACTCCCCTGATAATAATGAAACTATTTCCATGTCTTTTTTGTGTTAGAATACACGGGAGCTGTATGGGAAAGAACCAAATGAATGTGAAGAAGATGAACTGGAAGAGATTCTGGTAAAAAATAGATAAATAAATAAATAAATAAACAAATGCCACAAACGAAAGGAAATATTTAAATATGTTTTTCTATCCGTGTCTTAAAATTTCACGATGCCTGTTTTGTAGGCTGAAACACTAATACCCTCTGGCAAAACAGAGATTTTTGAGTTTCATTTCTGTGACTTTGAGCATTCTGAACTGGACCTGGTTAAGTGTGGCATTTCAATGTACTATGAGCTGGGAGTGGTCGACAAGTTCCATATTCCCCGCGAGGTGAGTCAAAGCTAAATCTCAAATATTATCTCACATTATGCCAGTTTATTCATTCATTCACTCATCTTCAACCGCTATATCTGATCTTCCCTCGGGTCACGGGGAGCCTGTACCTATCTCAGACGTCTATGGGCATTAAGGTGGGATACACCCTGGATGGAATGCCAACCCATCGCAGGGCACACACACGCACTCATACACACATTCATACACTAGGGACAATTTTCTAAGGTGCCAATCAACCTACCGTGCATGATTTTGGACCGGGGGAAAACCAGAGAACCCGTAGAAAAAACCCCAGAGGCACAAGCACATGAAGCACATATATTCAGAATGGAGTTGTTTGTTTTCTTAGGCTTTTAGAAGCATTGTGAAAAGGCATTGAAATTATAATGTAGAGGAAGCACATTCAGACATGTAGCTGTTATGTATTAGTTAGAAAAACATTTTCTATCCACATTGAAACAAATGCCTTGTTTTGTGTTGATTTCCCACATCTGATTTTTGAAACCCCTTATTTACTAATTGACCCTCTACTGTACTGTAAAAATGTTGTTTGTATTTTTATAGCTCACCCTACATGTTAGTAATGCACAGCTGTTTGGCAGGTGCTGGTGAGATTCGTGTACTCGGTCAGTAAAGGCTATAGAAAGATCACCTACCACAACTGGAGGCATGGCTTTAACGTGGGCCAGACGATGTTCACACTGCTAATGGTAAACAACGCTGCTGTGTTACGAACAAGCAATTTCCACAAATAACGAACTACTGATTCAACAGACTTGATCATATTATTCTAAAAACAAACAAATCACTGCCTTAGCTTGTGTATGTGAGGTAATGGCTATAGGGCCGTCGTCCAGTGGGTATTCCTTAAAAAAGGAGCTCGAGGAATGAGATAACGAGGTATCCAAGCTTGAAACTGCTTCGTGCTGTCTCATCAGTAAACACAGACACTGAGTCAGATGACAGGCAGGATGGAATTTTGGTGTTGGTGTGAGTCCAGCCCTTAATGAGCACCAATCCCAGGTGTCACTGAATGTAATGAGCTCTCTGGTGTCCAGGACAGACAACGAGTCTCCTCAAGCAGCTCTCCAGAGAGGTCTTTTAACCCTTCGATATAGGTCCGACACATTTTACGCTTTTTTTTTTCTTCTAGTACAAAAGCAGATATATAATGAGAAAGGTTTCCAGTACCTACTCATCTCATGAACAAAACATTTATAATTAGACATATTTGACCAGAGAGTAACAAGGTGAAAGACGTGTCCAAAGTGGTAGTTCAAATGGATTAGATGTTTGAGTGAAAAGGACATGGTTTTAATATCCCAGCACATCCAAGGGCCCTTGAGCAAGGCCCTAAATCATCAATTAGCTGTATAACAGATCACTTTAAGTCTTTTAAGATCACTTTTAGATCTAATTGTAAATTGATCATTCAAAATCATTTCACACTCATTCATTTTGCAATGTTTCTTTTTCCCTGCACTATTGCTCAAAATACAATGAATGAACTTTATCTGGACAAAAACAAAATCTGATTTCCTAAATATTGGTCTCAGACAGGTGACCTGAAGCGCTACTACACCGATTTGGAGGCCATGGCCATGGTCACAGCCGGCTTATGCCATGATATCGATCATCGCGGGACAAACAACCTCTACCAAATGAAGTATGAGCTGCCTACTTATACCATAATTCATAACCGTAATAACTCCCATGTAATTGCAGAGACGTCGAAGTTACTTCCGATGACAAAAAAAACCAATCTCTCTATTATCTTTTACTTCTTATCTTATGTGATCTCCTTTCCTTGGAATGATTTTCCACAGATCTGGGAACCCACTGGCAAAGCTGCACGGTTCTTCCATTCTCGAGAGGCACCATCTGGAGTTTGGTAAAACCCTGCTGAGAGATGAAGTGAGCCAAAGACTGGATGTGCCTCCCAAATTGATCAAAGCTTCTCATAATATTTTAAATGAAAT